>JBBMKA010000003.1:7988164-8012023 GCA_037833695.1 Sechiopsis laciniata
ATATATATATATATTGGATATTGACAAAAATAGTGCATTTTTGTAAGAATTTATATTTCCAATATACGTCCTAATTTTCTTTGTAAAGATAAACAATAAACGGCAAAAGGATATAGAAATAAAATGAATTATAACGTAATAATAAATCACGAGAGAGGGAAATAAAAGGCAATAAGATTTAGGGTGATGTGGAAGCATTTCTTTTTGGAGGTAATTGAAGAATGTGCTTCTAAAAGCAATTCTCAAAGTTACACTCTCAAGCTTCAATTATTATTCAAATATACAATTATGGCTTTGACCTACAAAATAATTTTCATAAGAATCTCTTTCTTTAGTGTATGAAGTTAGGTCATTTCCTCTTTTTTTCATGGCTAATATTCCTTCAATATCTCCTTCCCAAACAATATAGTTTGGAACCTTATAAAGCAACTTATTTGAGTGGAATCAAACATGCTTGAATACCCTTTGTTTTAAGATATGTTTGTAAATAAATTATTGGAGGCTACCAAGCCTCAACTAAGTTCAACAAATTATTTTAAAAAAATTTTAAGAGTAACACATGAATGTGTAGAAAAACTCTACATTTTGATGAGGTACTATTGAGTGCAACCAAAATTTATTTTATACTCTAAAATATTAAAAAATATATAAATTTTTTGTGGCACTCAATAGTATTATATCATCCAAATGCTGAACTCTTCTATACATTCATGTCTATAGAAATTTTATACGATCTTTAATGCTAAAAATAGTAAGGACAACCATTATACTTTACATCCATGATCTGACATAGGAAATCATTTATAAATGGCATAGAATAGAAATAAAATATCATTTGTGTTGAATAAAACAAAAGTAATATGTAATATTAAAAATCAAAATATCTCTCTAAATAAGATAGATGTAATAGTTTGAACTTAGTTTCAACTAAAACTAAGTTCATTTTTTTTTAATATCTGCCACTCTACAATATTTGAATATAAATTAAATTTATATAAAATTAATTTCTATATAAATGATCATTATAGATTGAATTTATCATATTTTAAACACCTCAAACTACTATTGACTATTATATCATTCCATGATAATTAAAATTAAGTTGAAATTGTAAATTACTTTAGTTTTTTTAGCTCGATAATAATTGGAGGTGGAGTATTTAAATTAAAAACTCTTTGTTTGATTTTTTTTTTTAGTATATAAATTGGAAGAGAGATACTACAAATCCTACAAAAATAATTCAACAATTGGATTTCCACATAATCAAGCTATTGCTCTTATTGATAATAAAATTGATTCTTAAAAAAAACCACACATACCAAGTTAGTTATTAAAACTCTAAATTATCTACCTATAAAAGGTTTAATATCTCAATATATAAGTATTAGACTAGTTCTATGATATTTATCATCAAATAAATGGTAATGAATGAGCTATTTTCACAAAATAATTATAAATGTAGATAAATTTTAAAGTATTTGTACAAGTTGATGGGATTGAACCGGTGACCGTGGAGTAAAAATGAATTAACACCAAACCAGATAACCAATCGTGCTACCGACTCATTCGGTGTATTGTATTTTTCTAAATTTTAGTTTCAATTTGATTGATAAATTTTAAAATTGAGCACAAACTTTTAAGACTTTAATGGTGTATTGTATTTTTTAGTTTATTTTATTTTAAAATTAAATTTGTATAAAAATTAAAATAATTATTTTATCGATATATTAAAATTTAAAATTAATTTAATTATCAATATTTTATATAATTAACAATCTCATTTTTTAAATATCACAGATTAAAATGTTTCAAAATTAAATCGAAACTAAATCTTGAACCTAAAAACTAAAGATGTGCACAACATAAAACATATTATTTATTCTAACAAAAAAACATATTATTTATTCTACAATTCCACAAAAACAATCATAAACAACTTTCAAAAAGAAAAGAATACAAATTCCCCAAAGTAACCAACCACAAAAACTAAAAACAAAGCAAATCAATCCCAGCTGTCCATTCTCAAATGAGGTTAATAAACGGCTTGAGTTTCGCCACGACCATCTTGACCTGGTCCACGAACGACAAATACGACACCGTTCCATCATTCCCAGCCAAAACCCTATACTTATCCTTCCTCGTAAAATTCGTACACTCAAAACCCAAACTCGCCGCCAAAATCCTCTGCACATAATTCGCCACCTCATACGGGTTGTTTCCGGCGGAGCAAGTCGCCTCTACCGGCAACTGGTTCAGAAACGTCACCTCATAAACCGGCTGCGGGTTCATGAAGAACCAAACCGGGTCCAACCCCTTCCACCCTCGAGCCGTCGTCGCGTGGAAAAAACCCACCCGGTAATTCATCGCCACCGGAACGATCGTGTCGGTTAATTCTGCGAATAGGGCGCTGAATCGGAGGAGGAACGGCTCCCGACATGTCGTCCCTTCGGGGCAGACGACCAGGTCGCCTCTGGAGAGCTCTGTTTTGATTCTTGCGGCGTCGACGTGTCGGATTCGGGTTAATCGGACGGTGGGGATTGGGGAAAGGAGTTCGGTGAGGCGGGAGATGGAGTAGGTGACGGCGGGGACTCTGCGGCGGAGGACGGTGGCGAGGACGACGGGGTCCATGAGGGTGCGGTGGGTGCAGACGAAGAGTACGCCGGAGGTGGCGGCGGAGGGCGGCGGCGGAGGAATGCCTTTGACGGTGATTTTGCCGCCGAAGAGACACGTGGCGTAGGGGATGGCCCACATGGGTAAGATTAGTCCGAGGGCGATTCGGATGACAGCTAGGATTATGCCGAGTGGGACCCAGAGGAGGATTAGGAGGGCGGTCGCCGGAGTTGGGCGGTTGACGAGACGGCCGTCGTGGAAGATGACGGGGATTGGGCGGAGATTTTGGTTGTTGGCGGTGTGGTCTTGGATTTGAGCGGTGGTTAATGATGGGTGCATTTGTTCCTAAAAGATTAATGACAAGATGGTTAAACTAACTTCAAATATTAACTAAAATGATTATTAAACACCCTAACTAAAACCAAATCAATCTAATTTTTTGGAATCATAGCTACAAATTATTCCTGTTGGCTACTAAAATTCATTTGTGTCATACCTTATGGAATCAATTCAGATATTATAAAAGTGGTTTTATTTTGAGACATTAAAAGTGGTTTATAATGAATATACGAGGTTAATATAATTAAGGTCAGATTATGATAACACGATCTTATAAAAAAAAAAGAAAAGGGATTTAAGATATATATTATTACAAGAGTGATGATAAAATGATTATTCTTAACTATCAACATAGCACAGAAATTGTGGCTTAGTTTGGACCAATTATTTTTTTTATAATATCTAAATAATACGGAGTAATAACGTTTTTTAATTTTTTATGATAAAAAATCTAAACTGAGTAATTTTTTCAACACTAATCATATTTTATGTATGACCATTAAATTATATTTTTTGTTGACATACCATTTAAGAAACTTATTAACATTTTAGTGTGGCAACATAAATGATAGACGATAAAACTAATTCAAATATAGCTAAATAAATAGGCACATGCATATTTTAAAATTTGAAAGTTTGGATATCTTCAACCTTGCATTTTCTGAACTAAAAAAAGCTTTCTAGTAAGTACCTTAATGAAACTTATTGTTAATTAAAACCAAGCTATAAATGTTTAAAAAAACTACATGCTAAAAAACAAGGACACAGACCAAAATTCAACCTTGAAAACATGAAACATTATTATTAACATTCCACCATGCAAAAAATTCACAAAACTAACCTCACAAAGATCCAAAAAGGAAGAACACGATGAAGATCTTCCCAAACCCATATTAGGCCTTATTCCTCCATTACCCAAATCAAAAAGCTCATCAATTTCTTCACCAACAGAACCAAATCCACCATTCACGAACCCGGTCGCAAATCCAAATCGATTAAACCCGAGTTCGCACCCAACAATCTCATCCGCTAGTAGATGCTCCTTTACAAACATCTCTACCATAATCCTTGGCATCTTTGTCACCACCACTCTTCTTCTAAACCCGCTTGTCACCCTCCAAACATTAATATTCACATCATCCATAAAAAACTTCGGCAAGACCGCCCTCGATACCGATTCAATCTCCGCCTTTCGAACGCCGAACACAGCCACAAAGATCGCCACCCTCAGTCCCGCCTCCGCCATCCCCAGTGCCTCGAGAAGGCGTACAAGTGGCCATGAGAACAGTAATAGCGCGAACCGGATCAAACCGGAGGCCTCGAAGGCCATCAACATGAAGTAGGAGAACACATTGGAGCTATTCAAGAGAGTGCCTTCTAGCTCTGCAATTATAGATGTCATTTTTCCTTAATTGGGATTGGGAAGCTAAATTTTGGTTTTGTATTCTAATTGGGTGATTTTGAAGTGAAATAGGGTTTATAAAATGGATTGGTGTCTTATTTTGACTAGTATTTTTTAAAAAAATTTTGGCAAGGGGGAATTTTGGCAGTTTATCAGTTTACAACTACCAACTCTCTCCTCTTTTGTGCTCTTTCTTTCCAACCCCACCAATATTTCTCTCAACTTTGTGAGGAAATATTATTCAACTTGAATAAGTAGTAAAACCAAGGGAATAACTTTTTTGTTTGTTTGATTTTTGTAAGTGTTTATGATAACTTACGTGTATATTGACTATTCTTATATAAGAAATTGTTTGACTTTATAACCTTTGGTCGATAAGATAATTAATAAAAATAAATTATTTTGATCATTTGATCAAAATAATTGATTTTTACTAATTCAATAATATATATTTATATTTAATATTAATTATATATAAATATTATTGAATTACTATTTTATTTGGCGTCAATATATATGATCTTAAGGGAAGAATAACAATAATTAGGAAGGGTTCAAATTCAATTTAATTTTACTTTCTCGAAATTAAATAAAGAAAAAAATAATTTTATTGATAAAAAAATCCTTAGTAATTTTTCATTTCACATATTCATAGAGAGAAAATATATACATTAAATTCTAAGAAGAAATTTTTATGTACAAATTAAAAGGTTAAATGCTTACATATTCGTTGATATTTCGAAAAATTTGAATTCATAAAAGAAAAATGTTGTTTATAAATAAAATTTAAAAAGTAAAGAGACTGAATTATTTACTTTCATAGAAAGTGAATATATATTTTTCTTTCTGAAAAAATGAAGAAAAGATGTTGGATTATAAATTAATGTTGGATTACTAAACCCCAACAACCTGGACGATTTGGAATTTTTGTACAAAGGTTGTACACGTGTAAGCACATGAATGGGTGAAATGGCGTGAGACTTTAGGTTTATTTGACCACAGATTACCAAAACCCTAGATACGTATAGGGAAATTATAATTGGACATAATTTTTGTTTATTTTATGGTTAAATTGACTGTTTCAAAATGTATGAGAAATGTCCTTGTTATCACATGAAAGTTGTTCATCTAGCCAAAATATATATTTTTTATTTTGACTTTTCTTTTCTCTTTAATTTTTTAAATTAAAAATAAGTTTTCTAGAATTGTCTTTTAGTTATAGTACATACTCATTGATTTTTTTTTTTTTTCCTCATACGTTTTTAGACTATTTGGGAGGAAAAAGATTAAAATCAATTGAGTAAACAAAAAGAGAATTCTTAAACCTAACTTATTAGGAAAAATGATGTACACAACTTGACTTTTAACTTAAGAAATCTATTATCTCAAACTTCTTATTTATAGGAAAGGCATTTACTTTACCATTGCTTCTAAATTATTACTTTATTAGAACTAATTATGTAGCGTATTAGAATGCCATATTGCTAGTTCACACACTAGGTAAAAGTGATCAAAATAAAATCCAAGGAAAGCTACATAATTCTTATAAGAGGCCAATAAAAGTTAGTGCTAGATATGAATTCGGTACTTTGATCGAACACATTTAAAATGTAGGGTTCATTTGGTAACGTTTTCATTTCTTATTTTTTGTTTTTGTTATATTATTTGACTTTGTATAGTATATTTGGAATCTATCAAAGTTTTGCCGATAAGTTATTTTAAATGAATAGTTATACAATATAATCGTGTTGGATTTTATTCGACATCATTTTAACTCTAATTACTAGTTAGAGATGACATTGCATAATAAATTTGTTGCTGATTTTGCATCCAGATTTATGTGTATTAAATAATATAAAATTTTACAATTACTTTTTGTATGTTTTAATCACTTTATACATTTTTTTATATTATATTTCACTCAATTTTAAAAAATTAAAAAAAATAATAAATAATTATCAAACAAGTTTTTTTTATTGTTAGTTTCTTTTTTAAGAAACAAGAAATAAAAATACTTACCAAACTCGTTCTTGTTCTAAAAAATAAGAAATAAGAAGGCAAAAAATAAAAAAATAAAAAAGAAAAGAAAATGAAACTATTACTGAGTGAGTTGTTATTTGATTAAAGTTCCTTTTTCAATAAAGTTTAAATCTAGCCATATTAAAAGGGTTAGTGGTGTGTTTGTTTCATTATTTGGTGGTAATCCGATTCAACACCACGATCACAGGTTCGACTCTAAAATCAATATTTGTCTCTTATATATATTTGAGAATGGTAATACCTTCCATGTAAGATTTGTGGTCTCCCTTCCGAAATTTATACTAAAAAAAAAGAGGTGACACATTGGGAAGCTCAAAATATACAATTAAATTGACTTAAAAAAACATATGAATTAAAAATATATAACAAATTTAAATAAGAAAGGATCACTTAGTTTATTAAAAACTTGCATTTATGATATTTGACCATCCAACCATCCAATACCCATCATTGTCAAACTGCCAGCTTTCGATCAGAATATAAGATCTCATGTAGATCGTAAATGTAATTGACATTGAAAACGACACAACCAACCGAAAAAATTAGTGACTTAATGATTTCACTATTTGATTGTAGATTAACATCACAGTTACAAATTCAATCAAAGAAATCAGTATTTGATTCTCAAATTATTTAAGATAGTAATATCCTCTATACAAAGTTTGTTGGTTATCTTTCTTCTAATTTGTACTAAAATAGATGCAATTGACTCAATTTTTTTTTTATTTTTTTATTTTTACATTCATTAATGTTCTCTCTAGTGCACCAATTAAATTGGATATAAGGTTTGCCATGTTTCAAAAGCTGTATGTCATGTTCGATTCTTGTTGTTAATTCATAAATTTTCAATGTATTTTTTTTTTGTACAAATTAGTAAAATATGGTGGTTTTTAAAACTTATAAACAAGAAAGAAAAATATTTGCTTTCAAAAAAAAAAAAAAAAAAGAAAGAAAGATATTTTCAAACTATTTAGAAAATATTATATTTTCTTTGTCGTAACGTTTTTATTAAAAACGACACCTAATAAGTTCGAATGCAATCACCGTCTATTCAACTTTCAAACTATTTAGAAAATATGGTATTTTCTTGGTCAAAAAATTAAACTCAACGGTGAATATCGTTTAATTTAAACACATTACTGCATAAAGACAAAGAAAATACTCTATTTTACGAAATAGTTTGAAAAGTATTTTTTACATAAGTTTTTGCTAATCTATCCATGTGCGTGTGCTTTTTTTTTTTTTTTACATTCTTTTGATTAGAACTAGAGGGTGAATTTAGTAAAATAAAAACCAGACATCAGACTAAACATATTGAAACATTATGTTTAAGTTAGAGTTTAAATCGATAGAATCAAAAGTTTATTCGGGCAAATTGGTATATCATGTCAAGTTTATGATATAAAATGTTTTCTCTAATTTTTGTAAATGATTTTTGTTTATAAATGTTTTATTCATTTAATATGTGGAGTGAAAGATCCAACCTTCAACTCTTTAGTGAGAATATATATTGTAATCAACACATGAGATATACTTAAATTAAATTTTGTTTATATATATATTTTTATGAGGTTACAACAATTGGAGTAGAAGATTCGAACTGATAACTTTTAAATCAATGAATTTACATTGATATTGCAGATTTATTGCTTGCGTTTATAAATTTCTAATATAACTATATTGATCGAGAATATATGTGCATGTTAATATATATATTCACTCATCTTTCACGTTCAATGTCTTAACTCTTTTTTTGATATAACTATTTTGTGGGATATAGGGATGGATATCTTCACATTTGTTTCTTCTTTAGATACATTAATATATATTCAGCATTTAAGTACTTTAAAAACTCAAAAAAGTCGACAAATCAAGTAAGTTTCATAACATGTGATTGAACATATTTCTTTCAAGATAGATACGTGATATTAGAATAAGAAAAATAAATCAAACATTTTCTAACGTGAGAATTAGGGGTGATAATAATAATCGAAAACTGATAAAACCAACCCGATTCATTAGATTGGTTCAGATTTTTCACATCATATTGAATAAATCAATTTTTATTTGGAAAAAATTGAAAGTTATTGGGTCGTTTCGATTTCTATTTGTAAAAATTAAGAAAAACCAAACCAATATTATTTTTTTAATTAACATTTTTGTTTTGATATGTTACTTTTACTTTTATGGGTAAATGACTAATTATTTTTTTAATTTTATAAATTTGAGATTTATTTAACAAAAAAACATTCAAATAGAGGTTAGATGTAAAATAGTAAAAAAAGAATAAAACAATAAGAAAACTGAACCGAGAAAAATTGAACCAATGATTTTGTCTTTTATTAGACATTGGTTCGATTCCTCTTTGTCAAATCAATCGGATCAGATCGGTTCTTGGTTTGACTTAAAAATCGAGAAAAACCAAATCAATGATTTTGCATTTTATTGGACATCATTGGTTCGATTCTCAATTTAGCTTCGAACCGAGAAAAATTGAACATTATTATAAATTTACAATAATGTTCAATTATAATGTTTGTGTGTTTTTTAAGTTTATTTTTTTTCTTACCTAGGCCTATTTTCTTTACAAAAAATAAATTTATATCAAAACTAAAACAACCAAATAGAGTGAAGACTTTATAACAATATATAAAAAATATAGTTATTCTCTTATTATCAATGAGTTTTGAAGTGAAACTCCATATCATTTAATATCATCAATATATTAAATTTTAAAAATAATATAAACATTATTCTAATCAACATTCAATATTATCTCTACACATATGTATGTCAAGATAAGAATAGAACATTATTGAAACATCCAAAAATAAGAGTCTTTGATTTTAGAATATAAATAGAAACTTCCTGAAAATAATTGAATCATATCAAAATTACTGGATCGTATTCTCCTAAATAATTGTACCAAGAGATGGAATGTTTGGAAAGAGAGGAATGCTCGCCTTGTTGATAGCAAACACGTCAACAAGTATACGGATTTCATTTGGGAAAATATTAATATTAACTTTGCCTCTTAGTGCTATAAATCTATACTCTTTAAAGACTATGACACTGCTTCCATTACTTTAAATTGGAAAACTTTTTTATACTTCTTGCATGCTTCTTGTATGCTTTTAGAATGAATCGTATCTCTTTTTAAAAAGAGATGAATAGAAGTGGGAAGAGTCAAAAACCCACTAGGATGAGATTTGGGAAACTTGCAAGAAACCCACCCCATACTGGTTGAATTTTAAGTTTTGCTTATTTTTTTTGGAAAAACAATCAATTTTGTCTATGTACATATGTGTGTATATATATATATATATATTAAAACAAAGCATTATAAAGCTTGAATGCTTCTTTTGTGTAGGCAGAGCTTCCCAGAAGTAGGTGAAACTGTTGAAGAAAACCAGTTCGTTCCCATAATCTTATCTTTATTTTGCTAACAACTTCTTGTCGTTTTCTTTACGGTATATTACCATCTTTCACAACCATATTATATTCGTATTTAAATCTTTTATAATATTAAATACAAAAATCCACCAGTAGTAACAAAGACATTTTGAACATAAAAGAAAGATTGCCAACTTTAAATATAATATTTTAACTTTGGATAGAATACGGTGGATGCTAATGCATGCAAACAAAATTTATAAGAAGAGGACAATACCTTTATTGGTATGAAACATTTTGACTGAAACTAAAAGTAAAATTATGAAAATGTATGTTTAAAGTGAATAATATTATATCAATGTGGAAGGTATGTGGATATTCACTATCTCCAACCATTGGTATCAAAGTCAAGCTCTTGACTTAGCGATATGAGAATCAAGGCTCCCCATGTAGAACAAAAGAGTGATGAGTCTCGTATGGCTCGGTGTACTTTGTTTGAAAGATGGTATCCCAAAATAGAACAAATGAGTGGAAATTTGTATGACTCAGTGTACTTTGTTTGAGGAGAGGGTTGTTGGGCAAACAAAGTTGTCCCACATTTCTAAGTTAAAAGAAAATCTTTGGTATAAAATGAGGAACACAATTTTATTGATATGAGAATTTTTTGGCAATGACAAAAAATAAAGTCACGAGGAGTGATTTCTAAAGTAAACAATATTATATCAATATGTAATTTGTGCATGTTGGTTGTCCCTAACAAATAGGGATAGTTTTTAAGCAAAGAAAAAAATTAATAAATTTGGATATATGGTTTAGCCCAGCTCCATTTGCGACCATTGTAAATATGAACCTTGCGGTGGAGTATGAACTTGTAGACTTAAATATATATGGATTGAATTCGACGCAATCGATTTGGTTAGAGCTATAAACTCCAAATACCTTCCAATTCGCACTTCAAGATGCTTTATTCAATGAAATTAGGAGTTTAATGAATCAATTTATTACTGCTCTCAAATAAATGAGAGTCTGATACTAATTCTCAGGATCGAACCCGTGATTATGGTGTTGAATTAGATAATCACAAAATAAAGAAATTATCAGACCACTAATTCTTTCGATGACCTTATTACTCTCTTAAGTGGTTAATTTAACATATTTCGTTAGATTTTATTTATTGTAACCCTACCCGCATTTTGTTAGATTGAATTGAATTTCTACCTAACAATGAAACTACTAGATCACATATATAAACAATCGTTGTTTCTTAATTTTGATTCCTATCATTAAATTTCTAATTTCTAAACTCGTTCATAAGTTATGTTCAACTATGACAACATTATAAGAAAAAAGAATTGTGAATAAGGAGTTTGATGAAGTTTTGATAGAGAACTTGATGTAAAATTTGATTGTTTACCATTAAATCCAAACCTAAGATCTATTTCTTCCACTTTTCTTCTATTAAAAACAAACACTTTTTTTTTTTAAACCTAAAACAAACACATCCTTAAGAGTAAGGGTGTTGACCTGCTAAATAATAAACGGTAGTACGGGAAATTTCTATACTAGTCCACACCTGATCACTCCTCAATTTCACTTAACACTTGGCGTCCTTTCAGTGGATGTCGCACCAAAACTCAGGATCTGCTTTTTCTTAACACCACACGTGGCACTTTACTTTTTTTTTTCTCCACAAAATTACGTCAACATAAATATATTTTCCCCTCGTAATAAATCTTGAAGTTAATGTTTCAAAAAAATAAAAATCTTGAAGTTAAAAAACAATGAAAATTTTCTTCTGTAACGTTCACTTATTACTACGTTGGTAATTTATCTTATTCTACGATCAAATATAGTTGTATAAGGATAGAAGAAATGTTGATTTTTATTTTTTTTATTTTTTTATAATTCCATATACTGATAACTAAAATTTGATTTGTTTATAAAAATTTGATAAAGAAAATTTATTGAAATGCGAAGTAGATTATATTATAATATTTTCAAGATTTTTTAAAGGATAGAAAATTCAAAATTTAGAAAGTTAAAAATTATATTCTCAAGTGTAATAAGTCTGTAAATAATATAAAAATGTAATAAAGGTGAAGAAATTCTAACAAATTAAACATAATCGGCAATTTCCTCTCCTTCCATCTAATTCGCATCATTTATATTTACATTTTCCATTTTATTTTTCCTAAAAAAAATAAAAATAAAATTCTTTTTTTTTTGAAACAAAAAATAAAAAATTCCAAAACTAGCAAAATCTATTACATTGATTCACTGAAATAAAACCCTAAAGATATCTTGTAAGAATATATCCACCATAAGAAATCATGACCGTCTATTCTTCTATTCAACGATCCAGATCGTTCCACCACTCGCCCTTTATCATTCCTCTTCTTACTTCACTGTCTCCCTTCTTCTTCTTCTCCTCTGTGAAAATCGAGAACAAGAAAAATGGCTAACCCTTCTTCTTTGATCATCTTTTCTTTCTAGAAACCCAATTTGATGATCTTCTAACTGTAATCCAAACACTAATCAATAAGACAAACAAACCCCTAATTCTACGAACAGAGCCATTTCGATTTCCTCCCTTTTGTTTCAATTCTTGTTTTGAATACATGGGGTTGTAATTTTTAAAGCTGGGATCGATTTTTTGAGACTTTTGAACGAAATTCACTTGAGTTTTTTTGAATTTGAGCTCGTTTTTAGCTCAAAGTTGGGTGTTTTTTTTTAAAAAAAAAATTTGCGGTGTTCTGTTTTTATTTTGTTGTTGTGTTTAGTTATGGTTACCGATATTTCACTGCGATCGGCGGAGCTCAGCCGTTGCCGGAGTGGCTCTGCGCCGCCGACGGTGGAGGGTTCTTTAAATGCCGTTGGAGGTATGTTTAATAATGCTTCTGATTTATTGGGATTCAATAAACGTGTTGTTGCTGGAAAAGGTTTTATTTCTGATGAAGAGCTTCGTTCTGATCCTGCTTATGTTAACTATTACTATTCCAATGTGAATCTGAACCCGCGCCTTCCGCCGCCGCTGCTTTCGAAGGAGGATTGGCGGTTTTCGCAGCGGTTGCACGGCGGAATGGGGGGAATTGGAGATAGGAGGGAAGATGGTAGAGGTGGTGATGATGGTATTAGTGGGAATGGCTCACTTTTCATGCTGCAGCCTGGAGTTGGAGTGAATGAGGTTTCTGGTATCGAATCCAGGCCGGTCGGTGGTGATTGGACTGGCAATGGGCTTATCGGGCTGCCCGGGTTGGGACTTGGGAGTAGGAAGAAGAGCATTGCTGAGATCCTTCAGGTGATGATGCTTTCGATTGTTTTATATGAGAATGAGGCTAATGTGTTGTTTTGCTCATTTATGTAGTTGTGAACTTATGAAGTTTTAATATTTTTGTTCTAACTATGATGATCCTAACATTGCCAATTGTGGTTTCTTTTTGGACTCAAATTACTTTATGATGTTTACTCTTATTATGTATATTGGAATGAGGCTGGTTGTGTTTACTCGTATTACTCTTATTATGTTTATCCTTTTCCTTTGATAAAAACTTTGTAAGTTTCTACTACATTGGCTTGGTTTTTTTTTTTTTCATTGCAGGGTGATTCAAGCAATGGAACACCAATCTCTCGGCATCCTTCTCGTCCAACTAGCCGCAATGCATTTGACGACACTCTCGAAACTTCAGAGAGCCAATTTGCTTACTTGCATCAAGATATGGCAGCAATTGGTGGGAACAAACAGAGTATGTCTGCACAAGGAGTGGGTGCCTCTACCCATCAAACTTATGCATCAGCTGTCGGGGGCTCCTTGTCGAGAAGCGGAACTCCCGACCCTCAACTTGTAGCAAGAGCTCCTAGTCCTTGTATTCCTCCGGTAGGTGGAAGGATATCCGGCACTGTCGATAAAAGAAATGTTTGCAGTCCTAATTCTTTCAATGGGGTTTCACACAAAGCGAGTGAATCCCCAGACCTGGTGTCTTCTTTTTCTGGCATGAATTTGTCGTCAAATGGTATTCGGCACGACGAGAGCCACTTGCAGTCGGGTATTCAGCAGGAGATTGACGATCATCATAACTTCTTCAATATACAAAGTGATCAAAATGACATGAATAGGTATCTAGGTCTAAAGAACTCAGACTCTGGAAAGTTTTATATGCATTCATCTTCCCAATCAGCTAGAGGGTCTCATCAAAATAATTCTCTCATGTCGGGCGTCGATCATGTAGAATTCAACAAACAAGTTGTTTCTTCACCTTCTTCATATATAAAGGAGCAATATAAACAAACGCCTAACAATACACAAGGTTCACTGTCTTACAATCAGATTATCGACAATGGAAATTCTTCTTTCTTGAATTACGGATTCAGTGGCTATACGACTAACCCTCCAGTTTCCCACATTCTTGGCAGTGGTAATTTACCACCGCTGTATGAGAACGCGGCGGTTGCATCAGCAATGGGAATGAGTGGCATGAATAGTAGAGCATTCAGTGGATTAGCTTTAGGATCAAATATGTTGGAAACAGACAACGAATTTCGAAATAACAATATGCTGGAAAATCATAATGCATTGCAGTTACCTGCACTGGATCCATCTTACATTCAATATTTGGGATCAAACGAATACGCTGCTGCTGCTGCTGCTCAGGTTGCCGGGATTGGTGACTCTCCATTGGACGGCGAAAGCTTGATGAGTAACGGATACATGGATTTAATAGGAGCCCAGAAAGTCTACCTAGGATCGTTGCTTTCAGCTCAAAATTCACAATATGTTCTAACCTATTTTGACAAAACTGGCAGTTTAAACCATAACTACTATGGAAACCCAGGCTTCGATCTAGGCATGTCGTATCCTGGAAGTCCATTAGCTGGATCCCTTCTTCCTGGTTCCTCTGTTGGGTCCGGTAATGCCATTAACCACATCGGTATGGCCTTGCGTTTCTCTTCGGGAATAAGCAGTTTAGCTGGAGGTTGGTATTCTGAAGCTGGTGGCAATATGAGTGGAGGTTTTGTGTCTTCTTTGCTAGATGAATTCAAAAGCAATAAAAGCAAATGTTTTGAACTTTCAGAAATTGCAGGCAATGTTTTTGAGTTCAGGTATTTGCATTGCATCAGGACAATTTATAATTCGATGCTGTTACTAAATGCAGCCTGTCCTTAATGTAAAATTTTCCATTCGTTTTACTTCTAAACAGCTCCGATCAATACGGAAGTCGTTTCATTCAACAGAAACTTGAAATTGCCTCTGTAGAAGAGAAAGACATGGTTTTCCATGAAATTATGCCACAAGCTCTTTCCTTAATGACGGATGTTTTTGGTAACTATGTTGTTCAGAAGGTATTGTTTTGCTTTTAACTTTCATGTGAACTTTCTTT
The DNA here is from genome assembly GCA_037833695.1 of Sechiopsis laciniata. Classification (NCBI taxonomy): domain Eukaryota; kingdom Viridiplantae; phylum Streptophyta; class Magnoliopsida; order Cucurbitales; family Cucurbitaceae; genus Sechiopsis; species Sechiopsis laciniata. The sequence goes on from JBBMKA010000003.1 coordinate 8,003,324, forward strand.
TTATACTTGTATTAAGCATATGGGATCATGGAATGAAATGATTGAATAATTACGAGCGTCGAGTTGTTTAACGTACGTTGGCATTCAGTTTTTTGAGCACGGAGCTGTATCTCAAATAAGGGAATTAGCGGATCAACTCAACGGACACGTGCTAGCACTCAGCCTTCAAATGTATGGCTGCCGAGTGATTCAGAAGGTCTGTGTTGCCTTCCTGTTTTCTTTTTGGAAGATCTTCTAATTTCAATGATATATTTAATCCCCTTTTTCTCTTATACAAACTTGTATTGGGGCCAAAATTTTGCCCCATTTGTACAATGAAACTGAAATATTATGCTCTTTCAAACATTATTTCAGGCGATTGAAGTGGTTGAGATTGACCAGCAGATTAAAATGGTTACAGAACTAGATGGTCACATCATGCGTTGTGTTCGCGATCAAAACGGGAACCATGTTGTACAGAAGTGCATCGAATGCATACCTGAGGATTCAATTCAGTTCATTGTTTCTACATTTTACGATCAAGTCGTGACATTGTCAACTCATCCGTATGGCTGTCGTGTTATACAGGTATGCCTCTCTTCTCTGCTTTTGACAACTTTCTATGATAATCATTACATTTATTGGTTGCGATGCTTAAATCGTACGACAATTTTCTCACAGAGGGTTCTTGAGCACTGCCACAACCCGAAAACACAGTGTATAATGATGGATGAGATTTTGCAATCTGTCTGCCTGTTGGCTCAAGATCAGTACGGAAATTATGTTGTGCAGGTTTGTCATTAACAAAGACACTTTTTTTTGGCTGAAGGCATTGTCTGCTCTAAGATGGTTTTGCCAATTTATTTTGTATCTTTTGTCACCAAAGCACTTTAATTTACTGAGTTGTACCCCTTGATCTTTCAGCATGTACTGGAGCATGGGAAGCCAAACGAACGCTCTGCTATTATTAAGGAACTGACCGGACAGATAGTTCAAATGAGTCAACAGAAGTTTGCCTCGAATGTTATCGAGAAATGTCTGTCTTTCGGAACTTCCGCTGAACGCCTGGCCCTGGTGGATGAGATGCTTGGTACAACTGATGAAAATGAGCCCCTTCAGGTGTTTGTCTACTTTGTCTCTGCATTTTTTATACGACCAAGAGATCGCCCCTGCCCTGCCAAACGCATTATCATTTTCTTTGCCTCGATCTTGAATTTGGATAATCGGATGGCATTTGATCTTATCGTGCTATATTCTGTTGTTGAATCTAGGTTATGATGAAGGATCAATTTGCAAACTATGTTGTACAGAAAGTGCTGGAAACTTGTGATGACCAGCAACTTGAACTAATTCTTAATAGGATAAAAGTTCATCTTAATGCTCTGAAGAAGTATACCTATGGTAAGCACATTGTCGCTCGTGTGGAGAAACTCGTCGCCGCTGGAGGTACGACCTCTCTATCTAATTATCTTGCTGTTGAATTTTTTTTTCTTCTGTACTTGGTAGATCACCCCCCTGTAACTTCAACCTATTCAAAACATGCTGCATAAGAATCTTCCTAAAGTTCAATGGTGACGGGATAGATACTTGGTAAATGGTTGAAAAGTAAATGCAGTGTTTTAAAAGGCTCGCTCGAGACGCACGGCCCAAGGCACACGTCTAGCACCTTGCCTTGCACCTTGAGCACCATTCATTGAATAGGCGAGGTTTAGGTTAAAAGGCACGCTCCTAAAATAAGTTTTATCAACCCTAAACGCAAAAATCCTTTGTGTTTAGCTTTTTTTTTGTTCTTTATTGACTAAAATAATAAAATTGTTTTATTAACCCTTAAAGTATTGTTTTTTTAATATTCCCATTCCAACTATGCTATCTCTTCTTTATTAATGTTCTTATATACAGTACACTACTACACTTCACACAAAAAAAGTCTTGCCCCCTTTTTTCTGCGCTTTGTGCCTAAGTGTCAATAAGTTACTGTGTCTTAGTGCACCTCGAGTTGTTCACCTGAGAATAAATCAGGACAGCTATATAAAGTAGTTTTGGAAGGTAAAAAAGGAAAACGCGAGAAGGGAAGAGGAGTAGAAATAGGGAACTCACACTACAGCTTTTAATACTTCACAAGATTGTTTACATTTTCGATACCGAACGGCCTTGATTGATAATTTGTTGCTTAACCATTTCTTCAATGTCGGAGTATCTAAAACAAAGTTAAATTGTATATGACAGAGAGGAGGATTAGCATTCTGACTCCAAAGCCAGCGGCGATGGTGGTTTAGGAAAAGGAGCAAGGAAATTGTACAGCTGACCGAGGAAAGCACAAAGCGTGGTGTCTCTTTCCGCTTTGGGTAAATGTCTGTCTAGTAAGTAATAGCTGGTGTATCTATGTGATTCAGATAGAAGAAGCTGACTGAAATAAGAAAAAATAGGTAGTAAAAAGTAGTAAAAAATAGTACAAAAAGGAAATGTTGGCTGTACATTTTATAATGTGAGAGAGTATAGAGAAAATGAAGAAGGTAGATTTGATTTGAAATGTTTGAGTTTTTTGTTATTAAGGGTGTAAAAAGGGGAGAGGAGAATTGAATGATGATTATCAGATCATGGGTTGTAAAAATATTAGCTGGTGGAGCTATGCTTTTGTTTTTTTAAGGATTTTTTTGTATCCTTTTGGTGATGTATGAGATTTTGATTCTTCATCTTTGTTATTTCAACTTTTTTCTTTCTTTCTGAAAGTTGAGATTTTGTTTTTTGGGAGTAAAATGGTGATTTATTAGGCCATTTTGTTGAATTGTTGAGCCATTTGCTGGTGCATCAAGATCTATTAATTATGTGGAACTTGTTTGGAATGATTTTTAAGCACTTAGAATTAAAATACTGGTTTTAGATGTGAAAATACTTTTTTAAGCACTCAGAAAGTTTTTTCTAATCTATGGTATAGGATTATTAGTGGTTTTGTTTAGAGTTATGTTATTGAAATTTGAGTTTGTTTTGTTCCTGTCACATTATTTTAGAATAATGCTTTTTAAATTATTAGCCAAGCTTTTTTTTTAAATTTGGGGACAGTTTTGAAAATATAGCAGAAGTAGTAAGTTTATTTTCCAAAATTTTAGGTTTAGATCCTCTATCTTAAATGTCTGATAATTTGGATTAAGATTTAAAAATTCAACCTAATGACCTAATTACTAACTTGACATGTTTGCAAGAGTTAAAGTTCTTAAATATCAACCCAAGTCCTAAATATAAGATGCTTATTGTACTTCAATTTAATATTTTTTTTAAAGAAAAAAAGTCGATAAGGGTTGTGTTTGAAAAAAGGAGAATGAAAATGGGGATGATTTTTATGTGTTTGGATCACTCGAAATTATTTCCTTCATAATCACATTTTTTAAAAATTACATTTTTCATTTTCTTCTTATCTACTTTTTACTATTCTCTCAATAACTTTTTATACATCAAATTACTATTTTTCATTTTCGTTATACTCATTATTTTATTATCATTATAATCATTCCCTCCACCTTAAATACAAATAATCATTTTTCTCATAATCATTATCTTCATCTCAAATACAAATAATCATTTCTTTTTCTATTCTCCTTCTAATTTTCATTATGGGGAGAATCAGGATTAGGAGGAGAATAAAAAATAGAATGATTATTTGTGTTTGAGGTGAAGAGAATGATTATGGAAAAAATAAAATAATGAGTATGATGAGAGTGAAAAATAGTGATATGATCTGTAAAAAGTTGTTGAGAGAGAATGAAAAGTAGTTAGGAGGAGAATGAAAAAAAGTATTTTTTGAAAAATGCGATTATGGGGAGAATGATTCCTGATTATCCAAACACGGAGAATCGTCTCCATTCTCATTCTCCTCCTTATTTTTGGTGGCTCAAATACACCCTAAGTGATGATACAATGCATGATAGATCCAAATCAAATGTGCCTAACTTTTAAATTTTGAGAAAAACTTACTCACTTGCTAGGAAGGACCTAGTTCATACTTACCAAAACAATGTGAAGATAATAATATGCCACATAGGTAATGTGACATTGGTCAAATCATCATTTTTTTATAAATATTTTATAATATTTTTTTTCATACATTTATGTGGCACATTATTGTTTTCACATATGTTGGTAAGTATGGACTAGGTCCGTATTAGCTAATGAGTAAGTTTTGCTCTTAAATTTTCATGCATGAATCTCTTAAAAGAAAAGATGTATTTAAGTGGAATAAAATAGTAACTAAAAGTTCTTTTAATTATGTTTATGCTTCTTGCCAAAATGAGCATGGAGCTAATGAAGATACTTTTTTTTATTGTTTTCATCTTGAGGTTAGAGATCATATATTTTTTTCTCATTTCAATGTAATGTTAGTTTCATTCATGTACATTTTCTCTCCTCGGATATCACATATCTCATTCATATTTGGTCTTTAGGCTTTAATGTTTGTTTTGTATTTTGATCTCTTGACTTGTCAATGTAAAAATAAAAATAAATCCTTTTTGTTTCTTCAAATATTTATGCCTATTTTAATTAGCTTTTAAACTCTAAAATTAATCATTTTGATATTTGTCCCATAATATATTTGTATGCCCTATACTTGTTATCAAGTTATGCTTCCAATGCAATTGACATGATTTATGATCAAATGATCAACAAATTAATTTATAGATTCAAATCTTTCAACAATAAATATTATTAAAACTTATAGTAATTTGAATTCATGCTCACATTAACACATTAGCAAACATATTTGAAGGAACATAATCAACTGTTAGAAGACAAATAAAAGTAAAGACCAAAATGTTGTTATGTTTTGGTAGAAGCTTGAGGATTGAAATAGACATCAAAGCAGACCAGAGACCAAAAAAGGAATAAATACAAAAAAAAAAAGTGTTTAAAACCAAAAAATAAAAGATTATGAATTTTTAAATATAAAAAAAAGAGAGATAAAAATGAATTTTAAATAATTTTCATATTTAATTAAATTTGATCATAATTTTAGGGGGATTTTTTTTTATGTATAATTAAAATTTTTTAAAAAAGATTTATGAATATCAATTTTTTACAAGAAATTAGTGGAAAATAGGGGTGAACCTAGTTAAAAAAAAAAAAAAAAATCACACGTCTTTATGATTTCAATCAGTGCAACAAATAGTCCTCAATTGGTATACATATAATTTTCAATAAGTATCACATATAATCTTCAATCAGTATAATCAATCAGTGACACAAATAATCATCAAGAGATGCTTAAGGGAAGAATTGAATTATGCAAAAAAATATATATCTAAATTTATGTTATGAATGACATATTTTTTAAAAAGTGTTATGATTAAAATAGACAATAAAATAATGGCTACCTAAAGTAAATTTTCTCATTTTAGGCTATTTCTTCTTAGTTAAAAAAAAGCATATGAAACAATCTTCCGTCTACCCTTGTTGTCACGTATTTGTATATTATAAAATAGAAATCTAATACAACCATATTTTGATTTTGTTTTTTTTTAACTAACCTCATATTTTGTTTAAAGCCGCCACTCCAAGTGGTAACAGCTTAAAGAAAACTAAATTTATATTTTGTTTTAGTAACATCAGGTTTCATTAAATAAATTTATATTTATAATTAAGTAATAAAATAAAACTAACATCGTAAAACAAAGTGATTTTTATATACAAAAGTTGAGGATTATAATAGAATATTTTAAAGTTGAATAGGATAGAATATAACAAAGTATTGCAACTTAATTGTTGAATTAAACTTTTAAACCTATAGTTTATTTTATAATAAGTATAAATGGCTCAAGTATTTTTCCTCTTTTATTGACTATATAATAGGAATATATAGCTTTATTAAAATCTAAAAAGTATGGAAGTATTATCTCAAAAAAAAAAAGGTATGGAAGTATTAAGAGAGTGTTTATTTTGCATATAAATTTTTTAAAACGTTTTAAACAAAATTATATGCTATGTTTGACTAAATTAATTAAAATATTGGCATACTAATCTCTAAATTTATACTAATTTTACTATAAGAGAACAAATTCTATAATTTTATGTCATATCATAGCATGTTTATAGCAAAGTATACTTTTTAATTAAAAGAGTGAATGATCATGTGTTGACAATTATAATTCAATTTAACTTTACCTTCAATTTGAAAACCGATATTTAACTCTTACTTTTTATTCTTTCAAAACTCTTTTGAACACCAACCACTACATAATGCTTATTTAAACATTGCTGAAGTAGCAGTATACAGTACATCCTCGTCCAATTTTAAAGTTATATTTTTTTATTTTAAAGTAAGGCAACTAAATAATTTTTTTTTTTTAAATCTTCATAAAAGTGAATGTCTATAAGCTACCCCTTTTTGGTCAGAAATCACTTTGACCCATTTAATAATTATTTGGTTTTTTGTTTTGGTTTTTGAAACTAAACTTATTTTTATTTAAATTTTCTATCATATATTCCATCTTTTCAAAAGAAATACTTGAATATTAACTAAATTTCAAAAACCAAAACAACTTTTTAGATGCTACATTTTTTTTTTTTTTTGATTTAGTTTTTAAAAATATAGGTAAGATGTAGATATTTAAATAAGAAAAAGTAGACTTAAATTTCAAAAAAAAAAAAAAAAAAATCTAAAAAAAAAATAGTTATCAAACCGGCATTCAAAATTTATTTTTTCTAATGTTCAAAAACCCTAATTCAAAAAACTTATTTTTTTAGCAACCCACTTCTTCTTTACTCAACACCCATCCCTGTGTTTTAACCATTCCCATCCTTTTCTTCTTCTAATCTATTCAAACCCTAAAAAATTCAACCTTATATATCCACAATTTTTTTAAGGAATAATACAGCCTAAGTTTAAGTGATCTAACTTTCATATATAGCTTATACACAATCATTTTAGATTATTATTTTTATTTATTATTTATTTAGGTTTTCTAAAATTATCCTTAAAGAAAATTGTTATCATCTATAATAGTATGGGTCAAGTAAAACTTAGTAAAACTACACATGTCCAAAATTTGCGTCAATATATTGACATTTCCCATCAATATTTTCACATTTCTTAGAGTTCGACATCGAGATAAATCAAGAATTAATTTACTGCAAAAAAGGATGAAATGTTTTTTTTTTTTTTTTTAATATAATAATAAAATGTGAATGCAATACTAATAGTTATTATTTAACTATTTGTTAAAGTCTTATTTAACTAATTTAAAATAGGAATGTTATCAATTAAATTAAATATTTATTTTTTGTTTGCTTTTAATACTCTTTTCCGTAAAAACACCCGTATATACATCACTATATTATTGATATTGATAGTAATATATATTTTTTTTAAACGAATAATATTTTTGTTAGGCATCTTTTAATTTTTTTAATCCATAATACATACAATAAATTTCTAAATTATGCTCACTTTAGTAAAGATATCTACATGTAAACATTGATTATATTAATAATGTGCGAAAAGTAATATAAACTAACCATTCCAAAGAAGAAATAAATTAATTAATTAACCTATAATTTTATATATAGTTGCAATAGGTAAACTTCAAATAAACAAACTAAAAATAAGTTGAACTCATATGATATATGATTTCTCAAAAAAAAAAAAAACTCATATAATATATGAAATTATAGATTTGAATCTCTTCTCTTTTAAATTATAATTTAATTTACAAAAAAAATATTGAAATATAATCGATCATTAAAAAATTATAAATTCTAATTTTGAAGTTTAAAATAGAATTGAGTTAAAGAAAGAAAAAGACAACTTCAAATAAATTAATAATACTGTCATTTCAAAGACGGAATAGTTAAAAAGGAAAAAAGAAACAAAAATAGGGAATTTCAAATAGAAACAGACAAAAAAAGATAAAGTAAAATATTAAATGCTGTAATCCAATCAAGAGTCGCTTCACCTTGGTCTCTGTCGTTGTTCTTTGTTTTTATTTTTGACGCAAGTTGTGTTGATTTGACAGCTTACCTTTAAAAACTATATAATATAATTAGAAAACATTTTATATTGATATATGTACCCTGATTGCAAAAACTGGCCTAACCAAAACTTTATTATAATCAATTAAATTATAAAGTAACACCATGCATGTACAAAAACACTGCAAAAAAAAAAAAAAAAACACACTAATTTCATCGGTAAACTCGAACACCAATAAGCCAACATCCACCTTCCTCTAAAAATATTTTCCATGCAAAAATAATATATGTATATATATAATTATATATTAAAAAAGACCAGATTTGACAGAAAGTCAATATGATGGAAGATTCTACAGTAAATAAATGATGAGATTTTACGATATTTATAAGATAAATGAACTATTTCAGAATTTTAAAAGTATTAACTTAATTTTATGAATTCCTTAAATCTTACTTATCATCCTTTGTATGTTGCCACTTTTTTCTAGGTAAATAAGTTGATCTTTTCAATATAGTTAATTGCGTTGCAGGTTTTGTTTTTTAATAAATTTTTTTATAAGTGGTTTTAGAGTTTAGTATTGAGTTAAAAGCAATAATAATAAAAAAATAAGTGAAAATTTCAAGTAGATCAAAAGACGACCTAGAGAAGTTTAACAAAATCATTAAAGGAAAAGAACATCTAATATATATATATATATATATATATATATATATATATATCAAAGGCATATAAGATACAAATTTTATAGGGTATGTGCTATT
>JBBMKA010000003.1:8012123-8030923 GCA_037833695.1 Sechiopsis laciniata
GCCCACTTGCCTTTTTCTTCCGTAATCAAACCGATATTTCATTTAGTAAAAAAATAATAATTAAAATTTAGTATGGCGTTGAGTTTCGTGATTTTTTTTTTTACAATTTAAAAATAAGAAACTAAAATGAGTAAACAATTTAAAATAATTAGATATTTACGATTCCCATGAAAGAAAAAATGACAAAGTAAAAAAGAACGAGTAGTAAAATATATACTTGAAAATTAAAACTATATTTATTAAAATACTTATATATATATAATATAATGTTTAAGTTAAGACAATATCATGGGGTGTTTGTTTGCCATATTTTGGAAGGATCTAAAACGAAAATTTACTAATTACTATTCAAATAATTACATTCAAATAAGTTTTTGTAACTATTTAAAACAATTTATCATTTTTACTACTCAAAATAACTCGTCCTAACCAATCATTTCTAATAATTAACTTATAACACTTCAAAATAATTCATTTCTAATCATTATTTTTCTAACTATTCAAAATGACTAATCATTTTAAATATACACACAGACAAGTTATTATCTATAACTCATTTACATAAAAATTTCATCAAAACGAATTTTTTAGTATAATTCTCAATTTATAACTATTCAAAACAACTTTTCAACCTCACTACTCATAAAAAAAAAAACTCCATCCAAACACCTACTTACTGTCTACCTACTATCTTTTTATGTTTGGTTTGCTTATGGTGTTGGTGTACTTAATAGTAGTTAAATGTCTTTCCTATTAAACGTTTACTTCTCTTTTGTCTTTCCTTCCACCATAAGATAAGGTGCACAAGTCTCTCTTGTTTTGTGGAGAAAACTATCATTTTAAAGAGAACACATAAGTAGTTCTTGTGCTTTCATTTATCTTTTATTCTTCTTTGTGTTTTCTCCCAAATTCTATCTTGGTATTAGAGAATGGTTGATCTACCAATGACCCAAACGAAACCAGCAAATCTAAGATGACTGCGTCTTAAGCTATGGAGAGTCAAATGAATGATAGTCCAGCTCCCTTAATGACATAATTTCTAATTTTACCATATGTGGTAGTAGATGATCATCTAGAGCCTATATCTATGAGCTCACCCCAAAAACAACCATCGGCAAAGTAAAAAGTTTTTTTTTTTCCTTTTTTTTTAATGGAATCTCAAATGTAGAAGAAGTTGGTTTGATGAGGTAAAAAAAAGTTGTTAAACTCCATTGACAAAGTGAAGAGAGTTGAATGAAGAAATCACAAAGAATGAAATGGACATTGAGTACTAAGAGTGTCAATTAGGGGCATGTTCGGGTTTGTTAAAGGATACACCAATCAATTATTTTATTTGTTCTAACCTTATTAACCAAATGACTACCATCAAACTGCTATCCTTGAAGAACAACTTATCTCTCAATCAAGTCTTGGCGAATCTTGTCAATATCGAGGAGCCAAAACTGCAACGACGATCAAGTAGCAGATTGTCTTGACAAACGTTATCTGTCTCTTTAGTTGTTTCTTAAACTTAGAGACAAACTCGGACTCCAGCCTTTTTGTTTCTGCACCTCGTTTGAAAGGGGGTGTTAAGACAAGTTTATTGTCTACATACTCTTCTTTTATGATTTTGGTTTGCTTAGGGTGTTGGTGTACTTAGGAGTAGTTAAATGTCTTTCCTATTGAATGTTTGTTTCTCTAGTCTTTCCTTCCACCATAAATAGGGTGCTCAACTCACTTTTGTATTGTGGATAAAATTATCAATCTAAAGAAAAAATAATTGTGCTTTCATTTCTCTTCTATCCTTCTTTGTATTTTCTATGTTGAAGTACTCAAAAAGATGCGAGAAAAATAGATTGAAACAAATATGCAAGAGTGATAGAGGATGAACTCACATTTCCAATTAAAAAAAATCAAATTGTAAAATTTATTTTATATTATATATTTTTTAGTTCAACCATAATTAGAACTGTCATGTTCAAATTATAACCTTTTGGTTAAAGATTCCTAACTAAATACGTTCTATTATTTTTGTTGACTATGAACTTTGAGGATAAAATATCATTTTTTTCATTTTTTTAATCAAAATACCATCAATTAAAAAAAGTACTATTTTATTTCCTACATTTTCAAAAAAAAGAAGAAAAAGAAAAAAAAGTATTTTAGTTTGTAAACTTGATGTATGATGTATGATAAATTTCTTACATTGACAAATTAGACCCATTTAAAATCAATATTATTATTATTATTTTTTTTGAAATTCAATATTATCAACATGTTAGACAAATAACAATGAAATAATAGCACGAGAACCTTGTTAAAAATAAAGGAGAACTAAAATGATTATTTTTTCGAAGGAAAAAACCAAAAAGACAATTGCTTGACACTTAAAACAATCAAAAGTTTACAAATGAAAAAGAAAAACCAGAATAATTTATAAAATTTAAACGAACAAATCTAAAACATAAAATTTATTATTATGACAAGTTGGAAAATATCTTCATATTTTCTTGCCTATTTTGGACATTTTACTTCCTCTTCTGTTAGCAAAATAATAATAAAGAAAACAAAACATATTGGCGCCCACGCGCGGTCCCAAAAGCGTGAGGATGGGGCCCACTCCCGTTTTTTCAGTTTTAGTAAAAGCTATTGTTTCAGTTCCACACAGGATTACTCCCCATTTTAACACAACACTTGTCGTTATCTCAGTGGTCTTCGCCTTAAACTCGGATCTGCTTTTCTTACTCTCTGACGTGGCATTTTCCACTTATTTTTTTCCAAAATAATTACGTCAATATAAGCATATAGTTTTATTTTATAGAATTATATTACACACACAAAAACAATTGCACCATTTTTTTTCCCCTTTCTCCCAATCAAATTTTTATTATCCTTTTCCAATATTTATAATAAAACATTTCAAATATAAATATACGACCTTTTAACTGTAATTATATATTAATTTCAGTCTAAATAAATTATAGATATTTAACTTAACAATAGAACACAATCTTTTTAAAGGTATGGGAAAAATCCTATTCTCAGATGTAAAAATATAAATAAATTCTAACAATATTGACATAATCAGCAAAATTTTCTGTCCTTCCCCCTAATTCCTACCATTTATGTCTGAAATTTCCATTTTATTTTCCCTGAAACAACAAAAAAATAAATAATTCCAAAACCGGCAAAATCTTTTGCATTAATCACTGAAATAAAACCCTAAAAGATATGTTGTAAGAATATATCCACTACAATCAATCCTGACCGTCCAATGTTTTGTTCAACGGTATAGATCGTTCCACCGGTTGTGTTTATCATTCGCCTTCTTCACTCTACAGTTCCCTTTCTTCCCATTCTTCTTGAAAGAGAGAACAATAAAAATGGCCGATTTCTTCTTCTTTGATCATCTTTTCTTTCTAGACCCAATCTGATGCTCATATTTGTGTAATCTAATCATTAACCAATAAGTAAAAGAAAGAAACCCTAAATTTCACGAACAGGGCTGTTTGGAATTTTTTTTTGATGCCCCTTTTGTTTGGATTCTTGGTTTGAAGATATGGGGTTGTAATTTTTTAGGCTGGGAATCGGTTTTTGAGAATTTTTAACGAAACCCACTTGTTTTGTTTCGATTTTGAGCTCGTTTTTAGCTCAAAGTTGGGTGTTTTTTTTTTACGCTGTTCTGTTTTTTTGGTTTTTGACATTTTGGATTTTGAGTTATGGGGACGGATATTTCACTGCGATCGGCGCTGAAAAGCGGCGAATATGGCGAGGATTTGGCGATGTTGATACGGCAACAAAGGCAACAACAACATGAAGCTGTGAGTGACAGAGAAAAGGAGCTGAGCCTTTGCCGGAGTGGCTCTGCCCCGCCGACCGTGGATGGAGCTTTAAACGCCGTTGGAGGTATGTTTAATGGCTCAGAATTATTGGGATTTAACAAAACTGGTGGAAAAAGTTTTATATCTGATGAAGAGCTGCGTTCTGATCCTTCTTATGTTAATTATTACTATTCCAATGTGAATCTGAACCCCCGCCTTCCACCGCCGCTGCTGTCGAAGGAGGATTGGCGGTTTGCGCAGCGGTTGCACGGCGGCGCCGCTGGTGGATTGGGAGGAATTGGTGATAGGAGGGATGGTTGTAGAGGTGGTGCTGATGAAGGGGTTAATGGGAATGGCTCACTTTTCATGTTGCAGCCTGGGGTTGGGGCGAAAGAGGATTCCGGTATCGAATTGAGGCGGGTTGGTGGTGATTGGACCGGCGATGGCCTTATCGGGCTGCCTGGGTTGGGACTTGGTAGTAGGAAGAAGAGCATTGCTGAGATCCTTCAGGTGATGATGCTTTTTTTATGTTTTTATATGAGCTTTATGTTTTTGGAACTTGGAAGATTGTCTTTTTTCCTTTAAATAATTGTGAACTTGATAATGTTTTGATCTTTTTGTGCCAATGCTGATGGTCCTAATATTCCCAATTGTGGATTCTTTTTGGGCTGAATTGCATTCTGATGTTTACTGTTGCTTATTTTGTGTATTGCAGTGAAACTGGCTGTGTTTTGTTTTTGCTTTTATTAGAAACTTTGTTGAGTTAAGTTTCTGCTACATGGTTTCATTTTTTTCATGGCAGGGAGATTTAAGCAATGGAATATCCGTCTCTCGACATCCTTCTCGTCCGACTAGCCGCAATGCATTTGATGACACCCTCGAAGCTTCAGAAAGCCAATTCGCTTACTTGCATCAAGATATGGCAGCAATTGGTGGAAACAAACAAGGGGTGTCTGCAGTCCAAGGAGTGGGTGCTTCTACCCCACATACTTATGCATCAGCTGTAGGAGCCTCCTTGTCGAGAAGCGCAACTCCAGACCCTCAACTTATAGCAAGAGCTCCGAGTCCCCGTATTCCCCAAGTAGGTGGGAGGATATCCAGCACTGTGGATAAAAGAAATGCTTGCAGTCCAAATTCTTTCAATGGGGTTTCGCTAAAGGCAAGTGGTTCGCCAGACCTGGTGTCTTCTTTTTCTAGCATGAACCTGTCGTCAAATGGCATTCCAGGCGACGAGAGCCGCTTGCGGTCGGATATTCATCAGGAGGTTGATGATTGTCATAACTTTTTCAATCTGCAAAATGATCAAAATGATATGAAAAGGTATCTAAGTCTCAAGAACTCGGACTCCGGAAAGTTTCATCTGCATTCATCTTCTCAACCGGCCAGAGGGTCTCATCAAAATAATTCTCTCATTTCGAGTGTTGATCAAGCAGAATTCAACAAGCAAGGTGTTTCTTCCCCTACTTCATATATGAAGGGGCCATATAAACAAACACTTAACAATGCACGAGGTTCTCCGTCTCACTATCAGAATATCAACAATGCGAATTCTTCTTTCTTGAATTATGGATTCAGTGGCTATACGACTAATCCTCCAGTTTCCTCCATTGTTGGAACCCATCTCGGCAGCGGTAATTTACCACCGCTGTATGAGAATGCTGCTGCTGCATCGGCAATGGGGATGAGTGGGATGAATACTAAAGCATTCAGTGGCTTAGGTTTAGGATCTAATATGTTGGAAACAGCCAATGAATTTCAAAATAACAACAGGTTGGAAAATCATAATGCAATGCAGTTATCTGCGTTGGATCCGTCTTACATCCAATATTTGGGAGCAAACGAATATGCTGCTGCTGCACAGGTGGCCGGGATGAATGACCCTTCATTGGATGGTGAGGGCTTGATGGGTAATGGATATATGGATTTATTGGGTGCCCAGAAAGCTGCCTACCTGGGAGCATTGCTTTCACCTCAAAACTCGCAGTTTGTTCTACCCTATTTCAGTAAATCTGGCAGTTTAAATCATAACTACTATGGCAACCCGGGCTTCGGTCTCGGTATGTCGTATCCTGGAAGTCCATTAGCTGGATCCCTTCTTCCTGGCTCCCCTGTTGGGTCTGGTAATGCCATGAACCATATCGGTAAGGCCTTGCGCTTCTCTTCGGGAATGAGGCATTTAGCTGGTGGTGGCATTGGAGGTTGGCATTCTGAAGCTGGTGGCAATATGAATGGAGGTTTTGTGTCTTCTTTGCTGGATGAGTTCAAAAGCAATAAAGGCAAATGCTTTGAACTTTCAGAAATTGCTGGTCATGTATTTGAGTTCAGGTATTTGCCATTGCGCGATTTTACTTCTATGATGTTACTAAATGCAGCATGTCTTGAATGTGAATGTTTCTTTCATTTTCCTTCGAAACAGCTCCGATCAATACGGAAGTCGTTTCATTCAGCAGAAACTCGAAACTGCCTCTGTAGAAGAGAAAGACATGGTTTTCCATGAAATTATGCCACAAGCTCTTTCCTTAATGACTGATGTTTTTGGTAATTATGTTGTTCAGAAGGTATTGTTTTTCTTTTAGCTTTTATGTGAACTTGCTTTTCTGTACATGTACTAAGCATATAAGATCATGGAATGATGGAATGACATGATTGAATAACTCATAATTTCTTTTTGATTTGATTACGATTGCTGAGTTGTTTAACGTCTGTCGGCTTCCAGTTTTTTGAGCACGGATCTGCATCTCAGATAAGGGAACTAGCTGATCAACTCAATGGACACGTGCTAGCGCTCAGCCTTCAAATGTATGGTTGCCGAGTGATTCAGAAGGTCTGTCATCCGTTGCCTGCTTGTTTTCTTTTCCGAAAATTTCCCGATTCTAATGTTATTAAATTCCCTTTTGCTCTTTGTCAATTCCCTACATGTTCTCTCATACTAACTTGTTCTTAAGATGAAGATTTGCTTGATTTTTTCGTAGTAACTGAAGGATTATGGTCTTTCATTTCAGGCAATTGAAGTGGTTGAAGTGGACCAGCAAACCAAAATGGTTACAGAACTAGATGGTCATATCATGCGTTGTGTTCGTGACCAAAATGGGAACCATGTTGTACAGAAGAGCATTGAATGCATTCCTGAGGAAGCAATTCAGTTCATTGTTTCAACATTTTACGATCAGGTCGTGACATTGTCGACACATCCGTATGGTTGTCGGGTTATACAGGTATGGATCTCTTCTCTGATTTTTGACAACTTTCTATGATAATCATTACATTAATCAGATGCAACGCTGAAATCATACAACAATTTTCCCTCACAGAGAGTCCTCGAGCACTGCCACAACCCAAAAACACAGCAGATAATGATGGACGAAATTTTGCAATCTGTCTGCATGTTGGCTCAAGATCAGTATGGAAACTATGTTGTGCAGGTTTGTCGTTAACCGAAGGCAGTCTTTTTTATTAGCTAAAGGCATTGTCTTCTCTAAGATGCTTTTGTTGAACTAAAACAAGTGCTTTCTTTACCAAGTGATTTTGTATTTTTTGTCACAGCAACACTTTATTTTTCTAAGTTGTTGCCCTTGATCTTTCAGCATGTACTGGAACACGGGAAGCCACCCGAACGCTCTTCTATTATTAAGAAACTGACTGGGCAGATAGTTCAAATGAGTCAACAGAAGTTCGCCTCCAATGTCATTGAGAAGTGTCTGACTTTCGGAACTTCTGTCGAACGCGAGGCCCTGGTGAACGAGATGCTTGGTACTACTGATGAAAATGAGCCCCTTCAGGTGTTTGACTACTATCTCTCTGCATTTTTTATACGATCAAGAGATTTCCCCGTCCCTATTGCACCCGAAGAAAGAAAGTTGGGAATAGAAGTATTTGATGGTTAGGAACCCAAGTACGAAGAACGTTAGTAACTGATATATTGCAGTATCACAAAGAAACTACAATATAGAAATAGACTCTCTCACATATTGCCTTGGCATGAGATTTTTTTAAGCAGGCAACTCAATCTGCTTCAAAATGAGATATTTGAAATAGAGATTGTTTCTTTTCATACTGCTACTACTGCACTTTTTCGTTCGGATCATGAGTTTTTATCTTCTTTTGTTCATACTTATCGTCCTCTAGATTCTAATCCTTCCAAATTAATGGGGAGTTCAAACCTTAGAACATACTATTTATATTTTGTGAATCTATTTTGTTCTGTGGACGGACGGTCGATATAGACTAAACATGTCTTCATCTCCTTTGCCTTGCATTCGGATGATTGGATGGCATTTGGTTTCTTATGAAATTAAAAAAAAAACTGACAAAATGTTAACCTGTTGTTGAATTGTCCAGGCTATGATGAAGGATCAGTTTGCAAACTACGTTGTACAGAAAGTGCTGGAAACTTGTGATGACCAGCAACTTGAACTAATTCTTAATAGGATTAAAGTTCATCTAAATGCTCTGAAGAAGTATACTTATGGTAAGCACATAGTTGCTCGTGTCGAGAAACTCGTTGCTGCTGGAGGTACGATACCATCTCTCTCCCTCTCTCTTTACATTTGCAAAAGGTAGAATAATATAACCAAGCTTTTATGATGCACGTGATAACCGATAGATATTCGGTAATTGACCGAAAAGGAAACGAAAGGAAAGCAAAAATAAAACAGGATAGCTGGTCAGTAAGTAGTTTTGTTTAACAAGAAACAATTTTTCATTGAAAATATGAAAAGCGACTAATTTTGAAAGATACAACCTCCACGAGGTAGTGAAAAAGAATAACCTCAAAACAAGAGAAAAAGAGAACAACTAAAACTTGAAAAAGAAAGCTACAAAACAGAATTTAGCCAAGAGAATACCAATATAGAAACTGATGAAAAACAAGTTAGAAAAAAGAAATCAGCTGGCTAATAAGTAGTTATGGAAGTTGCCAATAAGAGTAACTCAACTAATATGTTGAACTTATAAGCAAGAGGTTACGGTTTTGAATTCCTCCACCCCAAATGCCGTAGAATTAAAAGAAAAGTAGTTATGAAAGTTGTGAAAGGATAAAAAGATAAACACAAGGGAAGGGAAGAGAGGGAAATTCACTCTGATTGATTACATTTTCGATACCAATTGATCTTGATTGATACTATACCATTTCTTCAATGTCAAGATATCTAATACAAAGTTGTATGGTATGACAGAGAGGAGGATTAGCATACTGGCTCCAAAGCCAGCACCTATGACGGGTTAGGAAAGCAGAGAAGGAAGTTGTACAGCTAACCGAGGATAGCACAAAGCGCGGTGTCTCTTTCCGCTTCCATAAAATATCTGTCTAGTAAGTAATAGCTGCTGTATCTATGTGATTCAGATAGAAAGAAGCTGACTCGAAATAAGAAAAAAAAGTAGAAAAAAAGTTTTAAAAAAAGTAAAAAAAAAAAAAAAGAACTGTTGGCTGTACATTTTATAATCTGAGAGAGTATAGAGAAAATGAAGAGATTGAGGGACAGATGAACAAAGCTGATGGCTCTGCCCCTAAGAGAAGGGAAGTTTAGTATTTGAGTTTTGTTTGTAAGGGTGTAAAAAGAGGGAAGGAAAAAAATGTTTAATGGGATGATTACGATGATGATCAGATCAGGTTGTACAAATATTAGCTGGTGGAGTTATGTTTTTATTTTTCTTTTTGTAAGGATTTATTCTGGTATGTATGAGATTTTGATTCTTGATCTTTGTTATTTCAACTTTTGTTTTTCTTCTTCTTGAGTTGTTTTTGCTTGTAAAATGATGATTTAGTTTGCCATTTTGTTTATTTATGGAGTTCCAATATCTAATATCTTGCTGAGATGGGATGAGCTTATTTATTGTATATGGTTGATGATGCTTTTGTTTTTAGTTATGTTTTGAAGAGTTGAATTTGGTTATGTCAAAGTGAACCAAGTCTGGTTTGAATCTCTCTAACCACTCTATAGTACTAGAAAAGTGTTGGATTTGTTATGTTTTGTTTTTCACATTAAAAAAAAAAAAGATTTATTAATCCTTTGGCTAAGTTTCATAAATTTGTTTTCCATAGGTTTTGTTTGAACAGTTTGGTTTTTATTTTTTGAAAATTAAGTCTAAAATACTATTTTCTTTGGAAATTTGTTTGTAGTAAATTCTAGCTATTTTAATTATAATAACTTTTTAAAAAAATATTTCAATATATTAAACTACATTGTTTTTAATGAATTTCATTTGATTGATCAACCAATAATTTCATTGATCTAAGGTCATCGTTTTACTTGATTGAAATCATTATTTTTGTAGCTTTCAAGTTTTTTGACATCCATAGATTTATTTATTTTTTGTTCATGAAAAATCTCCATTTTCATTTGTGATTTTTATGCCTTTTATCTGTATTTTAAAAAATTATGCTGAATTTTGAAAACTTGAAAAAATAGTTTTAAAAATAATGTTAATTTAGTTGTGAATCCAAATAAAAATTATTCTGCTCTCAAATAGAGAGTCAAATACCAATTTTCAAGATGCAATCTGTAACCATGGTGTTTAATTGGATTTTTACTAAATAATGAAACTAATAGGTTTCTAACTCTCTCGGTCATTATATATATACTTAGTATAAACTTAAATGTGCCTATGAAAATGTAATGATTAATACATAGACACATACACTTGTAGCCATGTTGATGAGTGCATAATGAAAATATAAGTATGGACATACGTTACGATTGCTAATTCATCACTTGTTATGTAATTTATACATTTCTCTAGTTTTTCCTTAAACAATCTTGAAAGCTTCTCCTTTTCTTTTGCAAAATTAAAAGTTTGGTCGTTTTGTTTAAAGCTTGTTAACTTAGTTTAGATTTAAATGAAGATTGTTATTAGTAGTCAATGTGAAATTACAATTTTTTTTCTCCTCCATAGGATTTTCCTCATTTACTGGTTGACTAAGAAGTAGGAGAAAAAAGGTATTTCCATCCACCTCTAACTTTAGAAATCCTATTAGTAATAAAGGAAAAAAAAAGGTTCATACATTTTCAAAGCTTAGTAGGTAAAGTTTTGTTTTTTCTCTTAATATTCGTAAGTGTTTGAGTCAGTTTACAGGCACTTCTATTATTTTTGCAAGACAAAGAGTTTGATTTTTACATTTGGTGGTTAAAAAATGGTAGAAAGTTGTTTCTTAGGAAGATGGCCGCCATTGATTAAACATGTCTACAACTCTCTCCGCCATTGATTAAACATGTCTACAACTCTCTTAACCATTAAGCCAATTGGTGATGATGTTTAGTTATTTTTCGAAAAGACATTTTTCCCATGCATTTAAACATTCCCCTTGTTTTAAAATGTAAAAATAAAGAGATAGAGTCATTCAACACACACAAACTTTACAAAGCAAAACATAGATTTTGCCCATTCAATGACTTGAAGAAATACATTGCTAGAAGGATGAAGCAACAATGTTTCACAAAGCACATTGGAAAAACACAAAGTTACAAAATGAGAAACAGAACAAGATATATATATTTATTTTGAAATGTGATATAGCTTCCACAAAAGAAGAAAGAACAAAAAAGCCTGAAAATATATAGATCAGGCAAGTCCCATCATTATCACCGTTCAGTTCAACAACAACACAATCAGATCAGATCAGATCAGAAGTGTTTAAAAAGCTCCTCTGTTAATGGCATCTTCATTGGCATTGCCAAGGGCAGCTTCATTCAAGTACTTGTCAGCCAATTGCACCCTCTTCACATTCTCTTGCTCTTGCACCAACATGTTACCATACTCCAACAGTTTGTCCAGTGACATCTTTGGCTGCTCGAATTTCGGCGGTGGATCTTTTGAGTTCACCAACTTCTTCCCCACGGTATCCACTCCGACTCCGACGATCCACTTCCTTACTTCATCATCGTACACTCTTGCCCTCAGTGCACCGAAGAAATCTGTGTTTCAACAACAACAACTAATGTTACAACTTTTAATAGTATTAATACATGATGAAATGTGTCGTAACGAATTAGCTTAAACTTTTGAATGATGAGTAACTGACCGATGGATTGGCCAGGGAAGGTGTCAACCAGCGTGACGATGTCCTCGTCGCTGACATTGTCGGTCCTGAAGATACCTTTGCAGACACCGATACGGTCCTCTCTAGTGGGAGCCCAGTAGAATTTCTCCATACGACCGTCACGGATGAGGGGAGCGTAAAGGGTGGAGAAATCGTTACCAGTGACGATGATCGGAACTCGGGGGTTGTCTTCCTTGTTGTACATTCCAGGGAGCTGGACGTTGGTCGGGTTATCAGCAATGTTCATGAGTGTGGCGTTAACCATCTGGTTGTTGACAGTGTACTGGGTGGTGCCACCCATACGACCTGCACCGGCATCGAGATCGTTGATGAAGAGGCAGGACATTTTTCCCTTCTTGATAATGTCAGCCGCCTCACGGTACCTTTGACGGATCAACTTAGCCGGCTCACCAGCGTTGCCACTTTCCAATTCTCCAGCACTCATCATGATTGGGCTGTTAAGAAAATATAAACAAATCTTACACCATGGAAATTTATACACACAAATATGAAACTTGCATGTTCCAAAATACAATTTTGACTTACTTGATTCCCATCTTGGCAAATACAAGCTCACATTGGAAGGATTTTCCTTGTCCTTTGCCTCCCCATAAACCCAAAATGAGAGGAACCTGACAAGATTCGACAGTTGAGTCACAAACGGTTATCAAACAAAGCCTACAATGTTTTTCGAAAGAGGATCTACTCTGCCTTTTTTCCAAACAATGTTTATAAAAGTATGTTTTTCGCTTAAAAGGTTTTTAGATCATCTCGAACACACTTTAAATCAAACGATTACGAAATGAGAATTAAAAACCTTGATGTTTGGGAGGGACATGAAGTTCTTGGTGATGTGAACAACCAACTTGTCCATGAAAGCAGGGGCAATGTAGAAACCATCCAACATGTTGTCCAAGCCTTCATAGCTACAAAATAACACAAAAACAAGACATAAAAAACAAACCCAAATGAAAAAACAAAATCTTGGTAAAAAAAAAAAAGAAGTGGCCTGTCTTACGTTTTAAGTCCAGTACTAAGATACTCATAAGAGCTCATAACAGCATAATGAGTTCCACTTTGCATGGGGGCTTGGAACAGAGTGTCCACCAATCCCTTTCCTCTTGTGATGTCTTGTTGATCATCGGATATGTCGTAAGCAAGCCCTTGCCACCTGTCCTTTGTTGTCTGCTTCTCGAGATCTTCGTCTGGGTTCACTGCTGGTTCCGCTGCGGCCACCACCTTGAAGCTGCCCGAGTATGTCGGGTTTGCAATTCTCGAGTTCACCACTTTCTTCAAGCTGCTTCCGAAGAACACTGAGCTCGGAACCGAAGTTGTAGAGCCAGAGCCATTCAAGCTCAACTGAAAAATACAATCATATAGTAATCTATAAGCTTAAGCTTTTATGTAATTTATTAATAATTTAACATGTTGTATTTGTTATAGCTTTTTTTCTCTTCTTTTTGAAGTACGTGGAAAAATTCGAATTCATAAACTCTTTATCGAATCTAATTGACTACATAGTATCATAGCTATAAGCTAATTTTTAAGCTCGAAAGAGCTTAAGAATATGACTAAAAAGATTGAATGTTTACTCTAAACTATCGGTTTAAGCTCGATCAATACAAAAAAGAAAGTAGGCTCAGGAGAAGGATAAGTACTCACAGGGACACGGTTGACGACTCCGACAGAGGCGGCGGAGGCAGCCATCGGAACTCGAGGAGTGATTGGAGAGTGAAGTTTAGAGAGGAAGGCTAAATTTGGAGGAGGATAAACAAAAGTGTGGAGTGAGGAGAACTTTATAGAAGTATGGATGGAAAATTTTAGTCCATAGAAAAATGATAACCTAACCTATAGAGTTTCTCCAATTCTCAACAACCACACAGTTAAGATTAGCTGAGATGACACGTGGCAGAAGGACAGGGCTGGAAAGTTGATCCTCAAAAACTTATTGGTTGGCTTTTAAGGGACTTTCTTCTCCATAAAATTTTGGCCATTATTTCATTATCATATCAACCACAGAGCTCCCAAGCTCAGCCATTGGTTCATTTTTCTCACAAAACAACAACATAATTTCTGGTGTTTGATTGGTCATTTAAAACCCAATCATATAGTAAGAAAAGTAAATTCAATTCTTACATGAACATTGTGACTAAAAATGTTATTGATTTATAATTTATAATTTTTTGACATAAAAAGTAAAATTGTTTGCTGATGTGCAAGCAAATGTAATTAGTTTTTTTAATTGTATATTTTTGTATCTTTATTTATTTATTTATTTATTTATAAAAAGATGTTTTTTATTTGCTCAATTGCTAGGGAAAATTACTATCATTTGCATAATTGATATTAATTTTAGCTTCAAAAGCGCAACATAGTATTAAATATGAAAAAAGTTAATTTTTTCATAATTGATATCATCTGATTTTAATTTCCTAATTAAGCTCAAAAGTCATAGTTAGACATTAGTAAAAGGGATAGTTGAAATTTCCCAATTTAGCTCAAAAGAATTTGAATCAGAAGTTCAATGAGAGGCCCATATATGCATATACCAATTTTGGATGTACACTAAATAATTGAAGTGCCATTGCATTTTCAACCAAATGAAAGGTGAAGAAGAAGGATAAGGATAGGTTCATCTAGAGCCTTCCCTCTTCATAACATAACCCATTATATTTCATTTCATTTTCTTTCGACTCTACCCTTTTGTATTGTTTGCTTGATTTCGTTCTTCGGTCCCATAATGGGACCCAGGGCACGAGGTACACTTGATCTTATCCACCTTAATATTAGATTTTTTGAAAATTAATATATATAACATTTCTTTTTAGTTTTATATAAACTTATTATCTATTTATTTTGTAAAGTTATATTTTGTGGCCATTTTTTAACTAAAAGTTGATAATAAATAAGATATAAAATGAGGTTTAATTTGGGGTAGAGAAAATTAATGAGCATGTGAGAGGGAATTCAATTTGTATGAGACATAGAAAGTTTAATGTAAGGGCAAATTTAATTTGATGAGAGAGAATGAGAAAGAGAAAGAGAGAAAATTGTGGACCTCAAAGAGAGACACATGGCTCCAAGAGAAACCTTGAGATGTTAGCCTATTGGGCTTTAAGAAGTAGGCTTTCTCTAAGCTTAAGAAAGCCCAAAAACTCATTCATCTTGACTCAAAGTTTTAAGTTTAGATTCCTAAAAAAAAGTTTAGGTTTTGATCATATAATTCGTAATGCCTAGGAATTTGAATAAAGATTTGGAATCCAAATTCGACACGAGGAGCTCTGACATCCTCCCGTGACTGAACAATCTACTCGTACCAACACTTATTTTTTCAACATATGCATTTTATCCTTCATTTCAATGTTTCTTAAAAAAAAAAAAAAAATCTTCATTCAATGAGTCTTAGTCATTCAATAAAAAATTAAATTTTTTTTTTGTCATGGTTTTGATAACTCTAATCCAAAAAGTATTTGATTTTGAAATTCCTATGAACAAACCTATTAAAAAGATGATTTATTTTGTTGGTAAGATAGCAACTATAAATTCTTTTAGTCAAGCACTTCTTAATTCCTATGCTTGCTTTAGATTTTTATTTATTTATTATTTATATTTTATTTTGATGCAATGTTAGTTCATTCATGTTCCTTTTCTTTTCTTGAATATCACATATCTCATTTAGCTTTAAACTTTAATGTTTATTTCATATTTTGATTTCTGATTTTTTTTAAATATCTAATTCAGTCCTTAAAAAACATTTGGTTTTTTAACCTTTTTATTTATGCCGATTTTTGGTTTTTCTTAAACATTTATTTGAGCTTTTGAACTACCATAAAACAATCATGTTGGAATTTACTATATTATTTTGTCACACATAGAATCCCAATATTATTTCTCATTTTCGATTTTTTTGAAGAGTACAAAACATTAAAAAAAAAAAAACAAAAACAAAAACAAAAGCAAACAAAACAAAAACAAAAATCTCAAAAAGCAACAAAAATGTGAGATGATCATTTTACAACCACAATTTCAAAATATTAGGATTTACTTTCCAAGTATACGTTTAGAATTAACAAAGTGCTAATAATATATACAATTATAGCTAAAAAGGGCTGATATGCAATTATAGATACTAGAAAAATATTATGTATATATAGTGAGAGAAAAGTGTAAATGGAGAAATTAAAGAGGAAAAGAGATGATGTTGAAAATAGTATAAAGTATATTGAGTTAAAAGACAATGTGTGGAAAGATGTTTGTTAGATAGTTTGTCCAAAGAAGTCAATATATGTGTGTCTTATAGAAATTCATCCACGAAAATGAACATTTGGAAATTAGAGATAGATTATATATTCAATGAAAAAATACTTCTAAATTGATTCATTAAAAAAACTTTTAAGAGGCTTAAAAATTTTGAAACTTATTTCTAAGTATCAAAATATTTAAACACAAACATTTTAGGTGACACTTCAATAACCTTATATAAGCACAATTTTTTCAATAACTTTATATAAGCACAATTTTATTGTTAGTGTGAATATAGTTTGACTAGTTTAAGTATGATCTACAACAAACCTGTAACTCATTGATTGTCAAATCATATACTATAAATTTGACATCAACAAATTTGTTTTAAAGATTTGAATTTATATACTTCTTTAAAATACTTTTGATATCTATAAAAGCAATCACACTTCATATTATTTTAATATATTTATGGATAAAAATCACCTTTATAAATAAAAGAAAGGAAACTAGTACATTTAGTCAAAATTTAGAAAATAATTATAAATATGACCACTTTTTAAAATAATTAGCAATTATAATAATTGATATTAATGAGTATTGTCACGTACTTTTTATGATACTGTCTTAATAATATATAATATTATATTAATGAGTCTTTATAATACAGTGTTATTAAAACGTATTATTGACCATCGATACAAATACTTTAAAATTAAATATATCAATTCCATATAATTTTCCTAAAAAGAAAGATAATCCTTTGAAATAGGTTTTTAAATGAGCATCTTAGCCACCACTATAGAAGGCCCACCTCTCATTGTAATGAGATAAGAAAGATATATCATGGCATTCTTTTTTCCATAGACAACATTTCAATTGTCTCTTCCTATGATTAATTGTTCAAAAGGCTTCACAAAAAAAGAAGAAAAAAAAGAGATTAACTTGCTAAACCTTTTTGCTTTTCCCTAATTATCAGCCTAAATGCTAGAGGAAGTTTGTAATGGTGAGAGGTTTTATTAAATAGGGTAAATTCTATTTTATAAGTTCCATTCATGAGGATCTAAATGAATTGTGGAATTTCTACTTTATAAAGCTTAATGTCATATAGTTTACAAGTGTTCATTCTTATCCAATTTAAAACATTTTTCGATTTTAACTTTGAAATCAAAATTTTTTTTTTTTGAAGCTCTTAAATTACTTGGAAATAGAACACCCAAAGTCGCCAAATGTTTGTCTGAAATACTTTAGTTTAGACACTTTCTTTATTTTATTTATTATTATTATTATTTTTTTATGGTTTATATTGATAATAATTTGTTTTTCCATGCCATTTTTATATTCTCTAAAAAATAATATATATATATATATTTAATACAGACCAATATACCAGTTCAGTTATCCATTGGCTTCAAAATGAATTTTATGTTAACTCCATTCTTTTAAAGTTTTTTATTTATTTTTTAAATCTATATATGTTAACAATTTTTTTTATCATCTAAATTCATTCCATTAGCCATACTAAAAACACTTGTAAAAATGATCTTTTTTTTTACAAAACATTATATATATATTTTGCTAATAATCACAGCTAGGAGAAGTTTTGAGTAATACTTAGGTAAGGGTGGGTAAGTACTTTGAAAATACTTGCTCACCTTAGAGCCACATATTTTTACTTTTTTTTAAAAAAAAATTGGCTTTGATGGATGGAGAGAGAAATGTTAAAGTGGAGAGAAAAATGTAAAAAAGTAAAAATATGTGATTTTAAAGAAGGGTAAGTATTTCCAACCCTTACCTAAGTATTGTTCGGTAGTTTTTTCTTCTCTATTTTAGAAAAATTAAAACATAAAAAACAATTTGTGACCAAATGAATGACTTTTTTACGTTAAGCATCATTCGATTAGTTCTTATTTTATGATCTTAAATTCAACCCGCAACATTTTAACATTCACTCTATAAAATAGTAGAGTAATTTCAATGGCATGATGCATAACGTAATAATAATAAAAGGTTATAAGTTGAGTCACTTCCTCCAATATTGTTAATTAAAACCCTTGTGGGTGCGTTTGGAGCTCCGGTTATGTTACTGTATATGATATGTTATTATAAACGGTGGGTTATTATATACGGTAGGTTATAATAAACGGTGTTTGGAGTGTAGATTATTATAAGAGGGATTATGATAAAAGGTGTTTGAGGTGGAGGTTATTATAAGAGGAGTTATGATAAACGGTGTTTGGTGTGACGGTTAATATAAGAAGGGTTATGAATTATTATTTTTACTCAATTTTTTTTATAACTGATATTTATATTTTAAAAAACTATTATTAATTAATTAAATCTTTTTGTAAATTTTTTAAAAAATATTGAATATAATGAAAATGAATTAAATTTTTAAATTTTTTTTAAAAAGTTAAAAATTAATATGGAACCTAAGAAAAACAAAGTTGTAATTTAAATATTTAAAATAATTTATTTTCTTTATTAGATCATCACAAAATAATTTTTGAGAAGTGAATTAATTTGAAATAAGATATACTCTTAAATTTTTTATATATTTTTTTATAGAAGAGATATACTCTTAATTATATCTTTAAAAACCTTGTTAAAAAATTTATCTCATATATATATATATTATTTTTCCAATTTTGTAAAAAAAAAAATTGAATTATGTAGGAAAAAAAGATTTTATTTTTCCAAAAGAAAGCAGCCTGTTTTATTTT
>JBBMKA010000003.1:8040386-8063489 GCA_037833695.1 Sechiopsis laciniata
AAATGGCCCCCCAAACGCCGGTCAAGTTATAATAACCCAACCGGCCGTTTTCATAGTTGGGGGGCCAAACATACCCTATGGGTTTTTGGTTGAAATTGAATTCAGAGTCTACAAGAAACATGGAAACCATTACATTGTCAAAAGATAAAAAGGAGAAAAAAAGAAGCAATTTCTCACCAACTATGGACATAATTTTCAACCCTAAAAACCACCAACTTGGAACCTTACCTAGCACGGAAACCAACCTCCATTGACCAAGCCATTTAACGAAGAAAAGTTTAAACATTGACAAATTCTCAACAAAATTGATGGTAAAATGAACTTCAACAAAAATAAAAATAAATGAACTCTTTCATTTTATCATTCACAAAACCTTTGGTTATTTGTTATTTTACTTTTAAAATTTTAACTTATTTTTATCAATTTTCTTGACCATAGCTTCATTCATCTTAAAAGGTAAGAATACAAAATAAATGAAAGTAGTATTTAAACCTTATTGGTAGAAAGTATACTTTAGTAGTTGTGTCCTTCTAGTATCCATATATTTTTTTTAATTTTCGTAATTGTACAGGCTAGCTTGCACTTTCACGGACATACCGTCCGACCGTACAACATTTGGATGTCAAAAAAATTTGTAGAAAATTAATTTTTAAATAGATGGTCACCATGAATTGAACTCATTACCTTAAACACTCCAAAACTCTCTTTAACTAGTAGATTTTTATTTATTTTTCTTATTTACCATATCCATGCCTAAGAGTAAAATATTAGCTAAGTGCTCTAACAACGAAATCATAGTTTTGAATCCTCCGCCCTTTAGTTGTAGAATCATTAAAAAAAAAAAGAGCAAAATATTAGGGTACACTTATAAGATAGCCATGAATTCAATGGTGGTAGAGACATGTTCTCTAAGTTCTCCTCAACTATAGTCGATCAACACACGCCCTTGACACTCATGTTGCTCAATATCCGCTTATTTTTCGAATATCTTGATTATTCTCACATGACAAACCACTTAACCGAGCTCTAAATAACTAGTCATCATGAATTAAATTGATATCATTTTGGTTCACCAAGCTCAAAATTATCATACTATACTATGGAATGAAATAAAAAAGCAATGATCTTTTTTTCTTTTTCTTTTTCTTTTTTCTTTCTTTTTTTTTTTTTTTTTTGCAAATATTGTTAAAGAGGGAAAAACATGTACCTGCCCAGATGATAATGTGGCTACAAACTCATATTCCATTTGTTCATCAACATACTATAGATAGATTCATGGATTCTGACAAAGATGAGAATTAGAGGGATGCATATAAAAATAAGGAACCCCATATGATCATAGCTCTATTTCAAAGATACAACAACACGAGAGAAATGAGTTTCAAAACAAAATCCCCCACCAGCTACACTTGATATGTATGCTTATAGATAATTTGGCATGTTTAGCAGAAAAAGCCTAAGAAATTAGATCAGTTCTTACAAGTTCAAACAAAACTAGCACCTACTTAACTTATCTCTCTCCCTTCATATTTCTCTATATCTCTCTTAAAATGGAGGAGGGGCTCTAGGAGGACTCCAAAACACATCATGAGAAGTAACCTGACCATTTGGCACCAAATTCGAAGCCATATTGTAAACTCCCATTGAAGGCTGTTGATGCTGTTGCTGTTGTTGCTGCTCTCCCATTTTCTGAGGATTTGAATTGTTTTGGCTATTTCCAGACTTGTCTTCGGCTGGGGCCATCTCCTCGTCCTCGAGTGGCAGCCGCTCAAATGTAGCATTGGTGAAAGTAGCAGCAATGACGATAACCGGACCGGTGGCAACCAGTGCACCGACGACAATGCCACCAACCACCTGCCCCTGCCCACCAGCTAAGTAGACTGTTAATCCTGTAGCTCCTGGTGGAGCTGGTGCAGGCAAGAAAGCACCCGAAAGGGACAATATATCGAATCGTCCCTGCAGGGTAATAATGCCACCGGGGGCAGCTGGATGCCGGAGAGTGACATTGGCGACGACCCCATTACCGCTGATGACCGAAACCCCTCGCTGTTGGCGTTGGGCGAAGTTCGAAATGCTTTCGACGATGTCACTGCCGCTACCTATCTCCAAAACGTGGCTCCGGAGGGCATCGGGGCTCTCCTTGGTGACCACCACAGGTGGTTTCGGCTTGTTTTTGGATCCCGGTGGTCGGCCACGAGGGCGACGAATGCTGGAGCTTGAGCCTGGTTCAACTATCTCATGGCTGCCAGAGTTGTTCTCTTCATCTGCAACATCCAAGTTTTGCTTCAATGGAGTGGAATAAGGGTTGCTGGTGCTGCTGTCTGTGGTAGTGGGTATATTTTCAGCTTCAGCCCACCATCGATTTGCCATTTCTTCTTCTCTTTAAGATTATTAAAGCACCCAAAAGAAACCCAAGTACAAATATATACACAAAAAAACCAAAGAAGGAATCCAATGGGATAAGCAAAAGAAGTTTCTATCTTATTTTCCCTTTATTCCCCCTTCTTTATCTAAATAAATAACAACTAAGCAATAGAAAACTGGAGTTAACCCTTAAAGCCGTTTGCAGGTTCCTTCTTCCTTAAACCTTCAACAGAGCGAACCCCAGATCGAAAACTGCAACAAAAATGACCTAAAATCACAACTCCTTTACTTGGAAAAAAAAAAACGCCTATTCAGATCCAAAAGTTGTTAACACAAGCCAGAGACAGGAAAAGAGATACATAAGAAAAAAAAAAAAAAAAAACAGGAGCACGATTTCAAAAAACCCCAAAACGAGGAGGGGATCAAATAAGTGCAGAAAACAAAGAAAAGAAAATTCAAAGGCGAGTAAGAAAAGGCAAATCTATTTGAAGAAACGCCATCATTTATTGGTATGGAAAATGGGGTTTTGAGTGGAGACAAAAAGCAAACAAGCGGGATGTGGGTGGGCCAGAAATCGTACCTATCAAAAGGGTAAGTCAGAAAAACTAGTACAAAGATCCCAAGAGGCTCTGTTTCTGTTCCTCCAAATGAAGTTCCTCCTTGAAGAAGAAGAAGAAGAAGGGGGGGCCGGTTAGTAAGTTTGTAGTTTGTACGATTGAGATTTTGAACAGTAATCAATCGCCGTGTTTGGAAAGCGGTTTAGGCAGACATGGTTTTTTGCTGTCCCCCCACTTGTAGCTCTGCTCTGCTCTGCACTTTCTTTTACCTCAAGGTGAAGTTGAAGGTCACTGTGAGATTTGGGTCTTGGGCGGCAAGTTTACTTTCATGGGGATTCATCAATGGAAGAAAAGGGTACGTGTAGGACTGTGATTTGGAGAGAAAGAATGGGCACAGTACCGACAAAGGTATCGAAAAGTGGATTTTGATTTTGATTTCGAAAAATGGGAATGGGAATGGGGGGTTGAAACTTGGAACTGGAAAAGGAAGATCATCACCGCCAAAAAACCAGAACCCCCCATTCCTCCTTTTCCTCATTTTTCTGCCATTTGCCCTTTTCTGGAAAACATCATCATTTTAGGGAATAATATTTTGATTCATTTTACAAATATGACATTCTTTTTTTCTTTTTTCTTTTTTTTTTTAAATTCAACCCTTTTTTTAACTCAAGTGGAAAGTTTCAAACATATAAAATCCTGCTCTTATATGCAAATATGGCCTGTCTTTAGATATGGTTTCCATATTAGTTTTTATGTTTGTGTAGTATATAAATTATTTTATGAAACCACCACAAGCTATATATATATATGTATATATAAGTATATTACATGAACAAAATTTACTTGACTTATTATGAAGTGTAGTTCTAAATAATTTGTAGTTAGAATCCATATTGATAGAGAAGTATTAATGTCTAACTACCTAGCTTACAAATTTTATTACTTTTTACTAAATAACAATCATGTTTAGTTAGATTTAGACAAGGACAACAAAGAAAATGTAAAAGCAAAAAAGGGTGATAAAATACGGGTTAAAACATGAAGAATTAAAATGAAAATCAATCTTTTTTTTAGTTATGTCAACTTTACCATTTTAGTATTTGTGGTTTGAATTTATTTTCAAATTGTTCTTATAGTTACACATAAAATAATAATAATAATAATAATTGTTCTTATAGTTTAAAAGTTTTAATATAGTCATTTGGCTAATCTCCCAAAACATCTGGTTTATTAATTGTATGACTACAATTTTTTCAAGACAGTTTCTAAAAAAAAAGGACAAAATAAGGTGATGAATGTGTGTTAGTTTGATTGGTTGAATGAAGAAGTACGTCATATTTAATTTTTACTTAATATGGTCTATAAAGTTTTGTTAGAGATCGAACTCGTGACCGTGAACTAGAAATGAATTAACACCAAACCAGGTAATCAATCGCGCCACCTACCCATTCAATTTAAAATGTGATTAATCAATTAAAGATAAAATATGTAAAGGTATACAAGTAAATGTAACTTATTATGGAATTTCAAATTAGAAGAAACATAATTAAATTATCTGGAAACAATATTTAAAATTAGACCGACAGATTATGTTGTTAATCGAAAGTACACCAGAAGGCCCAATCATTTCATGTCACGAAAGTAGAACCTATCTGCCCACTCCGGGCCACAATTACAAATTTAGAGAACGAAGGGTCATTTTCAAATATTGTTCTATTGTATAATATATATTTTCAAAATCTAAATAATTAAATCAATACCCAATCACGTGTCTCCACATAATAAATCAAGAGGAGAATACCATTTTTAGTTCTTATTTTTATTTCGAAATTGATGATACAATATCTTAACTAGTTGGGACTAATAATAGGTTGTTATATTGTTAAAAAAAATGTTATCAATTTACTTGCATTGAAATTTTAGTAATTAATTATATTTATCATCTTATTTTAATTGTAGTAAAGCATAGGCCATTACAAGAGGCTCTTATGCATGTGATTAAATAAGTCTAATTAATGGTAAACCCAACAAACATTTTACATTTGCAAATATAGTTCTTTTAAAATTTATATGCATCACGTAGATATATCATAATTATTAATAATCATTCATCTTATAATCTCATCTCAAATAAGACCTACGAAGCCACGGGTGTATCCCACTGTGATACATCAAAGACAAAATCAAATATATCTAAATTAATGTTACAAATAAATTTCGAACTTGAGATTTTAAGGAAGACATCCTCCCAAAAGTCCTTTCACTAATTGTACCACTCTTCAGGACAATCATTCTCTACATCTCAAATAGAGATAATAATTCTTTGCATTATAAACACAAGAAATTATTCCCTTCCATATTCTTCCACGCATTCTCTTTCTCTCCATAATAATTTTCATTGTTTTTCTTTTAAGGGGATGTTTGGGCTACCAAGAATAAGAGGGAGAATGAAAATGAAGATAATTTTTCATGTTTGGACCACCAAATATCATTTCCCCATAATCACATTTTCCAAAATCATTTTTTCACTCTCTTCCTAACTACTTTTTATTCTCTCTCCAACAACTTTTTATACATCACGTCATTATTTTTCACTCACATCACTTTCATTATTTTATTTTTCTTATAATTATCCTCACCCCAAACACAAATAATCATTCTCCCAATAATCATTACCTTCACTCCAAATACAAATAATCATTCTCTTTCCTATTCTCCTCCTCATTTCCTCCATAATCACTACCATTACCATTTCCCTTCCCCCAAACACCCCCTAAATGATCTACCAACGAAGATTGTCCCCTTCGACTTGGCCATGCCAGGATAACTTTCAATAGCTTCTAAAAGTTAAAATTATCTCCACCAACCTGGCATCTTTTTAGCATACTTTGTCCGAAAACTAATGTCTCCAAAAACAAACATGGTCTCTTTTTTAAAAAAAAATCATATTTGCTATTATTGTGATGAAACCCCAAATGTCTCTCCCTTCCCATAACAGCAAGTTCCGTTACAAAAAATTGAAAATCAAAAGTGAATTAGATGATTCCTGACTTGCCCAAAGTGCATGTAAATCAAGTAATTAACCACTAAATACACAACCGTCCCTAAGGGGACGCTTAGTTGCTTGAGGCTAATTCGAAATAGCTAGAAAGTGCTTAAACTAGAAAATTCTTTGATGTATCCCAGTGTCACAACCTAGAAATGGGTTAGTGGTGCCTTAGATATAGTGGAGCAAAACTCCGACAACCGATTATCAAAATAAATAAATTAATACACAACTACGAAATGTCTACTATATGGGTATTGATTATTCAAAACGCTAATGAGTTACAAGATTTGAACCAATTACAGACACGAACACGACGTACTAACAATAACAAAGTACATCAAACATATGATCAACAACCAATGTACCATTGGAAAATCAAATAATACGAGTACAACTCCTTGTCTGATCAAGGTGAGATCTCTTAGCGATGTTAAAGCTTAAGATATATTATGAGGATAATTATGAGCACCAGAACTCCAATTACTGACCCGACGATCCATTTATTTCGACTGATTCTTCGAGACATGGTGGTCAAAACTTTTTTACTCTTATCGATGGCGTCATCTACCCCATGAAGCTGCAACATGAACCATGTTGTTAACAAATCCCAAGGATGGAAAAATGATAGAAATTAAAATGAGTTGAATTGAAGGATGTTTATGGCATCAAAGAAAGGGCTTCACTTGGAATAATTGGTGAGTGAATGACTATGAACTTCCTAACTAACTATTCTCTTGGCGTTAAGAAGAAGTAACTGGTGGAATATATAGCGAGAGCGGAATCATTGAATCTTGCATCTTTTTACAATTTTATAGAAGATACTATCTTAATGGTGGTGAATTAAACGTTCCCTCATGCTTTGAAGGTATGATCCCTTCAAGGTCTCGGGTTCGAGACTCACCTGTGACATTACTCTTTCGATGTCTCCGGTGCCTAGCCCAGGGATGGATGTAGTTACCTTTGTTTCAAAAAAATTAAACGTTCCATCATGTCTCACGACTACGTTCAAGCTAATTAGAGAGACCTTTTGTAATTCTCACATTTGGATTTTAATAAATTACATGGGGTTCCACCTCAAAACTAATTGGTAGTGAGGGAGTAGTCCATATCTCACGACTACAGTCACACCACTGTTCAAGCTAATTTTGTAATTCTCACATTTGGATCTTATTAGATAAGTTGGAGTTCCACCGCAAAACTAATTGGTAGTGAGGGAGTAGTCCATATCTCTTATAAGGATGTTGCTCACCTTTCCAATGTGGGACAATGGTCACAAGGTAAGTATCTCCAACTTATCCTCTAAGATGGTATCATATAGGGAAGACCATCTTCGATCAGATCCGAATTTGTGGATCGAAATACCCATTTGGCTTACTCACTTGGGTTGGATTCGAACTCTTGGGATCAAATACCCATTTAAGCTTATGCCCGATCTTTTGATCATACCTCTTCCGAATTTGTGGATCGAAATACCCGTTTGGCTTACTCACTTGGATTGGATCCGAACTCTTGGGATCAAATACCCGTTTAAGCTTATGCCCGCCTAGGTGGGGTCCAAATTACCCGCTTAGATTTTTAAGCATTTGGGTCAGATTGGAATTTGGGAGACCAATAAGGCAATAACACACATAAAGCTCTGATAACATATTAGATAACATGGGGTTCTACCTCAAAACCAATTGGTAGCGAGGTGAGTAGCCCATGGTGAGTATCTCCAATAAATCTTTTGATCATACCTCTTCCTGAATCTTTTGGAATTTGGAAGACCAATAAGGCAATAACACACATAAAGCTCTGATACCATATTAGATAACATGGAGTTCTACCTCAAAACCAATTGGTAGCGAGATGAGTAGCCCATGATGAATATCTCCAATAGATCTTTTGATCATACCTCTTCCTGAATCTTTTGTAATTTCATACATCAACGAAATTGTTTCTTATAAGAAAAAAAAGCAAGAACATAATATCAAAGAAATCAACGAAATTGTTTCTTATAAGAAAAAAAAGCAAGAACATAATATCAAAGAAAAAAACTTACTCTCTTATGGGAGTGAAGGAGAGTTTCACGCTGTTGATGCAAGTCCTGGAGGATTGAGACACCGAGCTCCTCGGTCTCCAGCATGGTTCTTCTACCCTCGGTGATTCTTTCCCCCGACTGGTTTATTCTCTCTATGGACATTGTCATCCTGTCTCTTTGATCAGCTGAAGCCTGTTAGAATGACAGTAAAAACAACAAAAATGGTAAATTAAACCTATGCAAGACAAACATCTTCTCATTATCAAAACTAGAGCAGATATTCAATAATGAGATTCATTCAGACTATGGCCCACGAGTCAACTCTAGTTAACAATGCCAAACAATATGTTGTTTAAGTTATTGAAACGAGGTAAGAAAAAGTTAATGAAATGTAAAAGCCAACAATTGTTGCATAGGAAATTGAAAGGGAATAGATAGAACTGTCTGCAGAACTTACAAAATACCGTCACAAAAAAAAAAAAAGAAGAAAGAATACACCAGGGTAACAAAAAGAAAATCAACACAAAATGTTTTGGTCAACTTATATCCATCTCTATTCTCAACTAATCGAGAGCAACTGCTTAAACGTACTAGATTAGGTTATAAAGAAAAACTCGTAAGTTACTAAATTCTAGATACTAATATCATGGTAGAAATCATTCCCTCTAAGCTTTTTGTAAGGTAAATCGTAAAAGTCATTTCAATTGCGTTAGTATGTTTCCACAATTTGATTTCAGATTTAGAACCCCCAACTCATACCTGGAGCATCATTACGGAGGTATTAGTGATGCTAAAATTTGAAGGTAATTAAGAATTGAATGATTAAGATCTACCAGATGTGTATCTGCCATCCCAGATTCCAACAGCTCTTCACGAGCGGCCTGATCAGCATTCGGTGATGCCAATCTCTTAAATTCCTTTTTCAGGTTTCCCAGATCAGCTTTGTACTCCCGTAGCTTAGCAAGTAGCATAGCCTTTACCCCTGGTTGCAAACTTCTGGCCTCCAGGTCCATTTTCCGGATCTAGAACCAATAAGATAAAACATAGAATGCATACCATAAAGAATCTAACCAACCAAAAGGAGGCTCTTCAAACGTACCAAAACATCAGCCTCATCCAAACTAACTTTGATTTCTGAAAGCCATCGGTGTTTCTGCTCTGCAATTCACATTAAGCTAGAATTAGCACCCATTCCAATCGTTTACCTCAGAAAGAATATCCCCTCAGCATTCATTCAAATGATGAACAGTTCAACTTCCTATTCAGTTCATTTCCAAAACAGAATCCAATTCTGCACATGCAAGTAATTTTACAACCAAGCTGTAAAGAATTAGTAAGTAACAAAAATTCCCCGTAAGCTTAATTCGATCCGATCAGCTACCAATTCCTTATCCCATTTTTACATCCGTAAACACATTCCTACCGTAAGAAACTTAAAAATCTACTCATTCAACTCGAGATCTCCAACCAAAATTCCAAGAATTCTCATCAAAATTCTAACAACAGAAACAAAACGCAAATTCCACTTCTCCATCTCTCTCCTTCAAATCAGTCGTGAATTATACATAATCCGAGCAGCAAAAGTCGTGTTAACCCTAAAAAAAGTGAAATCGAACAAAGAAAACATTCGGAAAGTACCTGAATCGGAGGCGTAGAAAGAGTTGCACTTCCGAGAAACATTCGCGGAGAGTTCACAATACTGCCGCTCGTAACCTTCGAAAACCTCGCTCATCTTGACTAACCTCTGTAGAAAGACCGAGAAAAGCTTACTTTGACTTGCTCAGAATTTTCTGGCGAAACTCAGCAGATCGGGAATCGGAAGTTGCAGAGGGAAAGGGAAACGGATGAGAAATCTGCTCGTGAAGTGCAGCCGCCTAAATTCTCTCCGTTGTGGCTCAAGTAATTGCCGACATCCACAATATGCCTTGCTTGGTTATTTTTCTTAAGGGAAAAATGAAGATCAATTTTATTTATTTATTGCTTTTTTTTTTAGTTCAAGATCATTTTTATTTGGTTCAACAACCATTGGAAATGAATGTGAGATTTAATAATCATGAAGTTATAGGTTTGAATTCGTTCTCCTTCAATATTCAATATTGTTGTATCAAAAAGAAAAGTTTGTTATAATTTAATTATGATCTAATGATATTGACGAAGTTGTGTTAATTGACATAAATTTAAATATGCCATTCTCTTATTTTGTTATATTCCAAAAATAAAAACTTACAAAAACAAAATTATAAGCTTGCTAGTTAATGTAAATAATATTGAGATTCAAAAGTCTGTCGTTCTTTTATTGAGAGAGAATGTATTTATATATAGGTAATAAAACATAACTTGTCTATCACTAGTAATGCAATAAATTACATAATATACATTTTATAAAAAATAAAAAAACATAATATACATAATTTATTATTAACTTTAAGTGTTGTTTCACTTTAAAATATTCTATACTTATTTTGTACTAATTTGTGCATATCATATTTTCTAAAGAAATATACTGGAGTTAACTATCATGAAGTGGTTAAGTAATTAAAGTGGCTCTTGGGTGCTAAGGTGATAGTTCAATCTATAGTTGCTACTTACTTGAAAATTAATTTTATATGGATTTTTTTGACACCCAAATGTTGTACGGTCATGCCGTATATCCCATGACATTAATCGAGGTGCACGCAAGCTAGTCTGACAATACTTTTGCAACTTAGCAATGTTTTAAATAATGCTCTTTATTTAAGAGGTCAAGAACATTTTGAGGACGACGGCGGTAGATAACTGCTCTACTTTCTTCTGATCATTCTACCTTTGATGGTTTATGTCAAAACTATTCAAAACAAACACTTTTTGTTCTTGTGGTGTTGAACATTATTAATCCAAATTAAGCTCCCAACAAAATTATGATTAATCAAATAATTAAGATTTCCCTTTCATGATCAAATTTTTAATGGAGAAATGTTTGAATTTTACAGGTAGGTAATAATAAAACAAAGAAACTTATAAGTTTTGAAATGAAGTAACGTATAAAGTTCCCAATATTTTCATTCTACATTTAAGAAGTTTAGTTGAAGTTGAGAGAATTAATCAAGCTTTTATTTCTTGGTTCAAACTGTCAAAGATGTGAATTCAATAACAATTAGAGGAAGATTCAAACCCATGACTTTCATGGACACATACTTATATTAATTGAATTGATCTTCGATTTTCAAACATAGCTTTCAATAGATAAAATACATACTACCCTCATTATAATTGAAGTTTTTATTTATCTTTTATCCGTAATTTTTCAAGTCACTTCAAGTAATTTCATGAAACAATCGCCCGATTTACTCTTTATAATAGAGTATTGACCTTCAATGCTACACAACTTGATCATGTCAAACACACACACCAAAAAAAAAAAAAAACGATGATCTTATACAGCATGTCAATATAAGTAATAACAATGGTTTCTCCAATTCAACTCCTGCCATTTAAGATATCTAAAGTAGCATTCTACATAGCAAACCATGGGTTACTAGCAAACTTTTTGATTCTGTACATTACTAAGCAAAAATAATAATAGTACATATTTCATTCAAGCATGAATGATAATATGCCTCCGGAATTTGAAATGTCAACAAAAAACACAAGATTATAAAATCTATGCCTAATTGTACGGTACGTATAACAACACTAACAAACATCATGGTTTGGAATGGAACCAATTTAAACTCAGGGAACTATGTTCTCAGGAACTGCAAAGAGACGAAACACTTTTCTGGGAAAGACGAAAGCCTGAAAGTTCATTAAGCATACCTGGGGTCGGGATCTCGCATTCACTGCATAACTCTTCCTCAAATTGTACAGATCTGTAACAACAAAGCAAGCTCCAAGTATAGATACGAAGTGCCGCATCATCCGTTCCGTAAGTTCAAGATTATCTGGATGGATACAGACTAATTCTAGACAACAAAAAAATTAATCCTGATGGTCAAGTATATGCATAGCGACATCACTAGCAAAAAGAAAGTTGAGATTTTTCTACTGAACGAACCTACCCTCCAGTTCCAGCACTGTCAGATGCTACCTTTTCAGTTGAAGAAGCAGAGTTTGCTTCATTGGAAGTTTGGCCACCTTTGTCACCCTGAACAAGTACGCGGTCGGAATCTTGATCGGGGAAAACTTCTGATTGCAAGGAGGGAGAAATGTTATTTACATGTAGCCATGTGAGTTCCCACAAGCTATCTCCACCTAGCGCACTCCTCTGAACTAGCACCCCCTTAGTTTTCATGACAAGCAAGGTATTCTTGAGAAGTTCAGGCACTAGCTCCTGAAGCTTCTCGCTTCTTTTCCCTCTAACTTTTGCTTTTGCGTACTTTTCCATTCGGCTAAGAACGCCAAGCCATAGCTTGCAGAAGGTTGTTAACTGAGAAAGATCCTGGAGCAAAAGTAGAAAAACCTTGGACAAGAGTTTCATGGCAAGGATCAGCGTCCCCTCCATGTTTCTGTAATCCTTCTGAGAGTGTCCTTGTGCAATTTCCAATAAATCATCAAGCATTGTGAAGATCACAAGATCGAAACACTGTAACCAGAAACCATGTGGAAGGTGGATTTCGTCAACACCTGTCGAGCACTTTTGCAATGACAACAGAGCTTGGTTTCTAACCTCCTCTCTCTGGTCCAAGCAAACTTTTCTCAACCCTTGCACAAGCCTCAGCCACATATCTCCAATATCTTGCGACACTTTAATGGCATCCTCCTCCCTTGCAGCTTCCTTACCCTCCCTAGCCCACCGTGCTAAACAATCAACAGATCCAGCCATAAGATCCAATGCGCGCAAAGAGCGTTCAGCCTGTCCAACACGAGACTCGGCAAATTGCCTAGAGGCATCAATGCAGAGGGTATAATTTGCCGGTAACAAGTGAGCACCATCAGACACGATGAATAGTAGAGCATCAAATCCTGCCTCAGAAGCTTCAGGATGGCGAGCTGTGATGGAGAGTAGGGATGTTATTGTTCGCCATCCTGATGGGGATCTAATATGAGAAGCATTTGCTTTTACTAGACGACTGACTTCCTGTGTAATTTGCTCACAGTATGCATCAGCAACCCGTGCATCTAGCTTCAAGACAAGTTGCAGAGATCTCAAAAGTTCATCAGCAAGGTTCTCTTTATAAGGAAGCAAGCGCTGGCAAATCCGGAGAAGTCCGAAAACAGCTTTCTCCACCAGGGCGCAGGGCATGACAGTTGACTGCACAATATTGGATATATGATCATAAACACCAGGCCACAGAAGCACAATTCTATCTCGGTTATTCAGGGTAATAGCAATCAGCAATTCCAGACAGAAAACTGCTGTATCTTCATCTTCAGGAGAACTGTTTCCTTTCTGGGGCCGTCCTGCAGCCCAAATGAGTGCTTGTGCCAACTGTAATAGAGATTCAGCCTGAAGAAACTTGCTTTCTGTAAAAATGCTGTCAATATTGCACTTTTGAATAGTCTGAAGCGTGCGCTGGTGAGCTGCAAGTTGTTGTTCGGTAGGCTGTGACCTCGGCTCCTCAGTGTCGAGAGATAATAGCTGACTGAACCGGCCCATCAATCCAGAAGATCTCTTGGGAGTTCCAATCGACTGTATATGAGCAGCAGATAACGAACTTGTAAGAGGCTTTCCATGCCCAGTATCAGCAGAAAGTTCTGACTCATCAGCTGCATCACTGGCCACCCGAGCTGGTAAAAGACCAAGCTTGTGCAACCGTAAGATGCAATCAAGAATGTTTCTCCAACCTGTGCGAATGAAGTCACCATACCTGCTTTTTTGGGATAAGAAACCAAGCTTTTACAGGGAGAAATGAATGAATGTACAAGGGCAGACAAAAAAACAAGCCCAACAAGAAAAAACCCAAAGCTAATTACAAGAAAAAAAGTCACCACACCTGTTAGCAATGGTAAAAACTGTCATAGTAGTCATCCTTGCTTTTGTATCATCACCAAAGGCCAGCACAGGCTCCTCAACAGATGATGGGTTCAAGAGGGTTGTGAACTTGCAGAGGGACACAACAAGATCGTCAAGTACATCTTCAAGATGATGGCATGCAGAGATCTTTGCAACAGCTAAGAATCCATCAATGCACGTTTGATAGACTTCTTCATGTTCTGCATGATCAAATACCACAGATATAGCAGCAATTGTTGGCCCTGACATTATAGCAAACATATCGCGATCAAGGTAGGCTTTAGAATCAGAAACGATGAATGGAGAGGATTTATTGGACTTATGCATCAGGTCTATCCATCGACTTGGGTTCATTTCAGGAAAACCATTGCCTTGCTCTGGAGTTGTACGAATCTCGTTCTTACAAATTGAGTGATACAACTCAGATAGGAAGTCTCTTGGAAGATCATTGCCACCATTTATTTTCCTGTTGTTCCAAATGAAATCTTCTTCCGTCATCTTCTTTTTCACTTGAACATTGTGCTGATCTGTATTGAGCATTATAAGTGAATATGATAGCACAAGAGCAGCATCCTTATTCGCAAGAATTAGAGGTGACTGTTCATAGTATCTCTCAGAGAATGCCTCAAGCACCCTTTGTATCTTCTGTGATTCTCCGGGGAGTCGAAAAGTTTCCAAAAACAGCCGCAAAGCAGTATCCAAATTCATGTCCTGAAAATCAAAAGTCCAAGCAAATTCATGAAGAACTTGGACACAAAACTCATCATGATTTCCAAGGAAGTCCCCAACAAGATTTTTATCCAGACCAGCAGTGTACCTGAAAAAGCAGGCTACGCTTTTGGGATCAAGTTTATCAGGCAAGAGATGGGTTACTTGAAGGAATTCCAGTCCTTTTTTGGGGTCACGGTTAAAGTGATCGGCTCCGATCATCAATCGTCTCTTGATGTACTTTTTCCTTCTCACAAATGGAACCCATTGATTAGGATCACTGTAATTTTCACATTTAACCATCCAGAAAGGAATATATTCCTCAAGGTTCACAGGAGTTATTTCTAGGCCCGTTGTTCCATTACTTATCCTCTCAGCCATTCCCTGAATAACAGCAATAAGACCATCCAAAGCAAGGATGTGCATTGAAGACAAAGGACAATTAACTGGAAAAGCACTCTTGGACAGAAGATTAGCAAGATTTTCAAAGACATTACTGCAAGTTATGTCACAATCTAAGTTTGCATACATTTCCACCATAAATGTTTTCTGCCTGCAGAAATCAACAAGAGCCTCCATGGCAACCTCCTGCTGTTGGTATGAAGCCCCATACCTGCTTTGAGCAAGTCTCAAAATCACACATGAAAAGAAAGCCTCAAGCTGTAACTTCAGCTCAGTTCGCAGATGATGGTATAGATTGAGAACAATGCTACAAACCATTGAAAGGATTAGCGAGCTTGTTGACAGACCAAATTGCATAAGGTTTCGAAATAATTCATCTTGGATTAAACTCAATAACCTAGGGTGATGGCAAAAGGAAGGGCCACCCAGCTCTATTGCTGAATTTATCAATCCCAAGGCAAAAAGAGGAACATCTTCATCAAAAGCCATGGTATTTGATCTAGCACCCAACTCCATATGCTCAACTAGATTTAACAATGAACAGAGGAAACGAAAAATCTCCACCATGCAGGGAACCCCATAAGGTTCATTCATTAGATGGAAATCAAATGGAACTGTATCCTTCACACTACCATCCTCAAGTAAATTTTCCTCCATCCCAGTTGCCATCAGACCTGATGAAGAATTGAAGTCAAAATTGTTTAATGACGATTGACCGCCAAATTCATGGCCCAAGTTGCCATTCTCCAACAGTCTACTTCCAAGCACATAGTCATCACTAGCCCCCCTGCCAGCCTGAACAAGATAATATAATTCTCAAATCAATTAAACCAGCTCTTAAAAAAATGTAGACAAAGAGCAACTTAACAATTTCAGTATAAAATAATCTGATAACCAATGTTTTAAAAGGCTAAAAGCATTCGTCAGGCTTTTACCAACAAGAAGTGAGGAAATGTAAAAAAGTATTAATAAAAAAGCAAAACTATGTACTTTGGACAAAATGATTATTGTAGATAAAATTACAAAAACGAGAAGATGTTACCATCAACTTTCACTTCCTTAGACAAAAATTATAAAGCTCACTCAACATCATCACCATTGTGATTAATAGGATAACCTCACTCTTTAATATTTGTCTCCAGTGCTTTTTTAGTAATAGAGAAAAGGTGGAGTTTCTATTTTGAAGAATAAGCAAAAAAAATTGATGTTGTTGTTCTACATATTACATGAGGTATAAGGACTTTAGGCCTTAGTGCCTTCTAAGCCTATTGTGAACCAAAGAGGCATGAAGCTAAAAGTTTGTTTCTCAACTCAAGTATACTTCTGATCACTACATAATGAATATCAACAAAGATACGAATACACACACCCCAATTATCTAAAATCCATTTATTGAACTGTCACACTTTAATTTAGGAG
Organism: Sechiopsis laciniata; assembly: GCA_037833695.1. NCBI lineage: Eukaryota > Viridiplantae > Streptophyta > Magnoliopsida > Cucurbitales > Cucurbitaceae > Sechiopsis > Sechiopsis laciniata. The sequence continues at coordinate 8,056,838 of JBBMKA010000003.1, forward strand.
AGCCAAAATTTCAAAGAAGCTGATATGCTTGCTTAGTTTTTTTGTGAGGCTGAGTGATGTCCATGGTCCAACTCATAAAAATGAGCTGTTATCTCTCTCAATCTAATAAAATTCTTCTTCTAATGACATTTAATCAGTCTTTCACAGAATATGAGCTTAACAACAATAAGAAAAAAAGAGGACAAAAAGTACAGTCTTCACCAAAATTTCTAACCTGTGACCTCAGTATTTGACACTATTTTTTACAATGAATAGAGATTAAATACTTAATTGTTAACAATAAAGATCTTTTTTTTATATCTGAGTGTCTGAACTAACTTAGCACACCGCGACTATTCTTATAAGTCAACCGTCTGACCCTATAATATTTGGTTGTCAAGAAAATTTATAGAAAATTAATATCTAGGTAGATGGTCATCACATAACTTCTAAATTCTCAATGTCTTTATTTGACCACTAGGCCAACCAATGATGGTTAAAGATCTAATAATGCAAGCTTATGTTTATCATTGTACCTGTAGTCTTCATTTTGCATGTCTTATATTTCTTTCATTTTTATTCTCAACGGAAGTTTGGTTTATCATTGAAAAAAAAAAAGATTAAAAAAACAAATTAAGAATGCTGTAAAATCGAACCATGGTACACCAGGTATCTCATAAGTAATACTATAAAACCCAATCTTGATAAAATCAAGGAAAGATGGAAAATATCCCAACAATTTAGTCCCCAAAGAAGACTGGATTAAAAATGAAAAATACTTTATTGCATTACCCATCTTTGTAACCTCTAGAATTTAGCTAAAGAGAAATGCAGAAAATAAATTAGTACCTCCGAACTATTGCCATTGACCAGTGCACGTTCTGTGGTATTGATTTCTGAAAGATGTGAAAATATACACCTAACAAGCTCATGAACCGTGTGGCGAGCTATCCGTTGCAATAGCTCACCCTTTGAGGATGCCTGATGCACTATGCGGAAACAGGTATTAACAATTGTGCAGACATGCTGATTGCTCAACATAATGGATGCCTTACTTTTCATACAAGCAAGAAGAACCTGAAGAATTTTCATCAGGACCATTTCTTCTGATGCTGGATCTGTTAACTCAAATCTACAACAGGTAACAGCATCAACTATCAGGTGAACAGAATCTCCAGCGTTAACAGTGTTTTGATCAATCATGTCAAGAGTTAAAATCTTGTACACAGAAGATAAAGCAACCCCAGTAATAGGTGCCCCAGTTTCATCCGATCGAATTACGTCTAAAAATGGTTGAAGATACACAGCTGGGTTGATTGTTTGCCATGGATGTTGCCATAAATATATCTGTTTTCTTAATGACTTCAGTGATTGGATTAAAGAGTGTTCTAATTGATCATCACCTGACATATATCGACCTCCCCATCTTACATTTCTTCTCATTACTGCCAATACAGCACCAATTTCTGAATTAATCATGCAAGCTAAAGCAGTTTTATTCGTATATATGACATCACACTCCTCAGGTTCTTCCTCAATTGAATTGATTCCAGTTTGCAGCTTCAAGCGACCCATCTTTGGATATGTTCCCTTCACAGAACTAAAACTTACCAATTACTTTGAGAAGAACGAGCAGAAACCTTGCTAATGTGCACAATCACTGCATACACGAATAAAAAATGTTTTTATGAGAAATTGTAAATTCAATGAGCTCAAAGTGAAAAGTTGGCATGAGAACTCCAGCTAAAAGTTCAATAACCCTCCAATGCTACATTTTCTAATAGAAACTTCCACTAATCAATTGTAACAAATGATAGAAAAGCTAGGTAACCCTCCAAAGCTAAATTTTAAGTTCCTACTTAATTGAATGAATAATAGATTGACTTTATAGTACATAAGTTTAATATAATAAGGATTTCATCCCATAAATCACATCCCACGAAGACTGACCGGAGTAATCATGCTAGAGGACAGCTCATTCCAAGGAAGTAGTTGTCTGAAACCGTATATTATTGTTTATAGCAAGAAGTTTGGGTTGGCAATGATTCCATGGAAACTATCAGAAGCCAGCGATTCTAACCTCAGAATGATCCTCTGTACGAGCTAACTGAAAAGTCAGTAAGGGGGTAGGAGACAGGACATTTTTATGCAGGAAACAAAACTTTTCATTGAGAAAAAGTTACATGAGGACTTACAGATAAAAAAATAGATACATCCACAGCAATAGGAGGAAGGATACATGTAAAAAAGATGAGGAAACACCAAACTAAAACAGATAGAAGACGGCAACTATGATGGCTTTGATAGTGTCGATAAAGCTGTAGGGATACAAACAGATCAGACCATCCAAGAGACAAAAAAATGAAAATGCACATAGCCCTAAGTAAAATCAACCCTTACCCTTCACGAAGGGGGAGCCTAAAGGAGAGAAACAAAGAAGCTTCTTAATGACCGCGAGTCTCCTATCTTTGATGAAAGGATCACGGCAGCAAAGGGGGAAAGCAAAGAAATATAACTATTGAAATAGGCAAAAGGAACCTACTGATTTTATCACTGAACATTTTGGCCATTTACTCTAGGACAAAGTACATCGATGAAGAATCTTTGGTGTCAATCAATAACTATGTGCGTCTTTACCAAAATTATAATCTTCTTGTCCATGGCCGGAAGCTCGAACAACAATATAAGAAAAAGGACAATGGAAACAGAAAACAGCACCAAAATTCGAAACGCAAATCTGACGAACCTTTGAAACACCAACCCCTTCATTTCCTCCCTCCAATATTCATATTTGAAATTAAAAATGGTAACAGTTTGAAAAAACTCAAATGTGAAATCTCGTATCTACAACGAGGAAAAGGGTATTCAACGTTGTTGTTTTCGGATCCAAATTCCTCACAATTTCGAGAAATTCGAGCACACTGAATTTTCATAGTTAAGCCCGTCACAAAAAAAATGTCAACCTACATCCGTGTCGATTAAAGGCGAGGGTGTTCCTTAAGAAATATAGTATCTTATCGGAGCTTCCTTAAGCAACCAAACAAGCGATAATGAAGGGGAAAGAAGCAAAATGCTACTCAATCACTCTATGCACATAGATAAACAGGGAAATGCGTATGTACGAATGAAACACGGAAACCAAAGATCTAGAAAGCAACGATTACCAGCGAAGAGGCGGTCAACATATGCAGGAACAAAACCAGAGATCTAGGAAGAGATTAAAGAGATTCATTTTGGCTCTGTGCACTCGATCTTCCATCCATGGCCTTGGTGCAAATAAAAACCAAAAAAATGGGTGGTAAACAAGAAATCCTGGATAAACTACAAAATCACCAAAATTAACACGGATCCCAGGGAAACGAGAATCGCCTAGATCAGAGCAAATTCGAACACGAAATGATACGGAGGTAGCGTCGGAATGGAATTTTCCGGAGCGGCGGTCGGCCAACGGCGGGGCTGGACGGGGAGGAAGTCGACGGCCGGCGAGGGTGGGGATCTCCGTTTTGTGTCTACGACAGGTGGAGGAGGTGGAGAACTGGGAAGTAAATTTTGAGAGAGAAAAAAAAGAGTATATTATGTGGCATATGATTTATTATTATTGTTGTTTTTTAAGTTCGTGTAAATTAGGAAATTACCATGTTCTCAAAAAAAAAAAAATCGGGTAGGAAAGTCGGAGACAACAAATCCTTCATATATAGTAATACTCTTTTGGTGGAGTTGAATTAAAATATAAATAAGCCTTCAACTTTGAATGTGTGCTCTACTCCAAATTCGAGGTTCAAGATTTACTTATTTGTAGATATCTTACGTGCTTTATTCTTTTCTGATACCTAACTTAGGAACGAACGTAATTATCTTGAGTATAGTTGAGTGAAATTCGATTTTTTTATTCCAAAAAAACAAATAAACACAAACCCTTTGGTCTTTTTTTTTTAATTCAACCATATTCAAATTTATAAGTTAATAATTATTAAATCATGTCATGGGACTATGTTTCTTTTGGCAATTACTTTTTTATTGGTAGAATATCAATTTTATGAGATTTCTCGACTTTAATATTTAAATTCTAGAAAATTCAATTTTAATCTATAAACTTTAAAAATGATGAAGGATGTTGGTTGAGTCATATTCATTTTGGCCATTAACTACATAATTGTAATTAGTTTTCGTTTAAAATATATATATATATGTGTGTGTGTGTGTGTGAACGGAATTTTGGGGGTTATAATGCATAAATTTTCTCATTTTCTTAACACTCATTTGGTCATTTTCATATTTCTAATTTCTACGAATTTTAAAAAAAATATTTATGAAATTGGATTAAATTTTGAAAAAATACAATTTTTTTTATTATTTTATACTGTTTTTTTAGTACAAATTTGGGAGGGAAATGAACAAACCGTTTGTTTTTGTTTATTTTTTTTAAGTTTCTTCGATTCTTTATAAAAATTCATTTGCTTTGTTGGTCTCAACTGCTGCCTAGATGTTTGTTTTGTCCTATGATCAGGTTTTGATTCCTCGAATACACATCTTTCTTTCTTTCTTTTTGATTTTGTATTTTATATATAATTATATGTGTTGTTTAATTTCTTAAATTTGCATTTGTACATATATGCTATTTGTAATTTATTCATAAAATTTGGAATATATGTACATTGTTTCCAATTTTTATATCTCTATCTCGTTTTAATTTTAATTTTGTAATGTATTTTGAAATTATTTAAATTTTAGTACACTCCGAGTAAGTTTAGGTTTTTTTAATATATAATTTTTGTTCACTAAAATACATCGTAAAACTCACTTAAATATTTTACAACCATGACAAAAATAAAAGAACTCTAGTTACCTCCATTTTTCATGGTGTTGGAGTTCTGTGGGGACTTGTCCATATTGGGACGATAAATTTACGTTTGAGGAGAAAAAATTCCCTCCAAAAAATTCTCTATCCTATTTATAGTTTATATTTATTTTTTTTAATACATATATATGCATATAAGTATATATATTTTCTTACAAAATTCAATATCTAGTTGAAAATAAATAAATATCGGTCTGCTCTTTAGACATTTTAATATTGAAATTTTAATATTTTAAAAGGAATATTTATATATTATTTGTAGTTTAACTTTATTAAACTTTGAATTTTAATTATAATTTTTGTGAATATGTATATTTATATATTATTCTTTGTTTTTAATTTTGGATATTGTAATATAGATTTATATAATATTCAATTTTTAGTATACTTGGAACCTGTTAAAATTTAGGAATATGTAAAATTTGTTCACTACAAAAATACATCTGATACTACTTATATCTTACAACTACATCATTTTAAAAAAATATAATTCATATGGATTTGAGTCAACATCATTTGAGGCCCGACTCGGGTGAGAGATCGTAATATAATAAATTTGTTAATAATTTTGCATTAAAATTTATTTACATTGTCAGATAAAAGATTTATTTATACAATATAGTGTAAACTTTTGATTATTTTTTATATGTTTTTATTGCATTTCTATAATTTTTTTATACTATAGGATTTATTTTTATTAAATTATATAAGAAAACACAATTTAAAAAAAAAAAACAGAATCGAAAAAATAAGAAATGATTATCAAACAGTTTTGTACTTGTTTCTTATTTTTTTTATAAATAAAAAATAAAAATAATTATCAAACACATTCTTATTTCTTGTTCTAAAAAAATAAGAAATAAGAAACAAAAAACAAGAAATAGAAAAGAGGAAACAAGAACGTTATCAAACAATGTCATATCAACCTATTATTTAAATTTTAATATATTTCAATGTTTTATATCTATATAAGTATATTTTAATTTCTGAAAAAAATAATAATAATGTGTATATGTATCTTAAAATTAGAATTTGTGAAAATTTTTAATTGATACCATTGCAATAGGTATACTTATATATTATTTTAATATTTAGTACATTTATAATTTGTAAAAAATTGCTCATTTGACATTACTTTAATATTTTTATATTATTTAATTTTTAATAATTTTGAATTGGATAAATTTTGTAATGCTTATTAAAAAATATACCTTTGACATTACATTAATATTTTCAGAGTAATATAACTAAAAGTCGACATAATGACGATGAGTCGAGGGAGAGATGACTTATCAAAACTATTGTTAATTTTTTTTATTGAAATTTATTTATATTTTTTTATAAACAAATATTAATATTACATCAGGTAAACTTTTGATATATATATTTTTTAATGTTTGAATAATTGTTATATATTTTTCTTATACTATATAACATAATTCTTTTAAAATTATGAAAAAAAAAATTAAAAAGAAAAAACAAAGATAAAAAAACCGTTATCAAACAAGTTTTATTTTTATTTTTTTTAAGAAACAAAAAACAGAAATAGTTATCAAATACATTATTATTATTTTTTTTCCTAAAAAATAAAGAAACAAAAGCCGAAAAACAAGAAACGCGAAACAAGAACATTATCAAATGAATTCTTAACTTTGTTTGTGATGCAATTCAAGCCATGTCTATGGATTCATCGATAATTTGGTTTACCATCTTGTTGTGGGCATAGAGATACAAATTGGGCTAAATTATATAAAATGCCCATAAACTATGGAGGTTGTCTCAAAAATACCCCTAGACTTTGAAAAGTTTTAAAAT
>JBBMKA010000003.1:8067829-8096845 GCA_037833695.1 Sechiopsis laciniata
GGTAAACTTGAATTTCGCATTTACAATAAGAATCTACTTATGCTAATGTTCGTCCTAAGTTTCTAGGAATAAAAAAAGGCCTTAAAGATTGTTTATTGAGTACATTGCTTATCATTGTGAGCTTTTTTAATTTTAGATTAGTTGTAAATTTATGAACCCGATAACTCAACTCAACCCAACCAGAAAATAAAGGGTTGGGTTGGGTTGAGTTGTGTCTTTAATTGGGTTGGGTTAGGTTGGAGAATTAACCAACCTGAATTTTTGGGTTGGGTTGAAAATCACTCCAACCGAACCCAATCCAACCCAACTCAATCCATGTTCACCCCTAAATGACACTATTGTAAGAAAAGTATGTAATAATACACATTAATATCAATAATTTCTTTTACTATTTTTTAAGTTACATATTTTTAGAAAAAAGATGAACGAACACGTAGCCGTACGATTTTTATGTTATAGAAGATGTCATTAAAATTCAAAACCTGTATTTATTTATCAATACAATTTTAATATAAATAAGGATTTATGGATATTGTTTTTGTGGGATCGATCATGTTATGTATAAGTTCTCTAATTGTTTTTAGGAAAATTGTATTGGATGAACTCTTCTCACAATTTTTACAAATGTAGGTAAATTCTAAAGTATTTACATTCATAATTATTAATATGTTTTAAAAATAAGTGACAATATTCAATAATACTAATGACTTATTTTACTATTTTTTTAAAAGTATTTTAAAAAAAAGATGAACGAACAATTAGTCGTACGATTATTAGGTTATAGAAGATGTCATTAAATTTTAGAATTTGTATTTATTTATCAATACAAAAGTTTTAATATAAATAAGGATTTATAGATATTGTTTTTATGGGATTGATCATGTTATTATGTCTAAGTTCTGTAATTATTTTTAGGAAAATTGTATTGGATGAACTCTTCTCGCAATTTAATTACAAATGTAGGTAAATTATAAAGTAATTGCATTCATAATCTTTAATAGTATATTATAAATACTCATGAATACCAGTATTATAAGAAAATTATGTGACAATCTTAGACAATTTGACATTTGGAGCATAAAGAAACAATTTTATGCCCTAAGCTTCGAATCAATTCAACCCATTGAATAATATTATAATACAAAAATTAAATTCATTTCTTCTAATAATAATCATAGCTTTGGAAACATTAGAAAAAATCTTGAAAATCAAAGTTCATGGCTAATAAAAAAAAAAAAAAAAAATTATACATTACTTTTTAAAAATTAATTAAGTGACTAACAATATATATTACAATATATACCTTCCATAAGGGTGGTTTGAGGAAAAAAAAAAGAAAAAGAGGAACGTGAGAGAATAAGGGTATGATAGGAGTATAATAGGTATTATAAAAAAAATATTATTAACTAAATTTAAAATAAAAAATAAATTTACAAATTCTTTAAAATGCGACTAGATATGCCATTATTTTCTTAAAGATGGCTATCCAGTACAATTTTCCTAAATCGCATAGGCTTCCCAAAATCGAAAACCCCATTAACAGAAAATCAACCACGATTGTAAAAAACGATTTTGTTACAACTTTCCTTAAACACAGAACTCTTCATTGACCTCTCCTTATAAACCCAAATCCAAATGCCAACGAAGAAACCCTTCTACATAAGCAAAGCCCTTCTTTGTACTGACGGCTTTAACTTCAATTTGAGTATAAAAAAGTAAGCAGGCGAAGTCATCTTCAATGGCTGGATTGGACAATCGCACCCATTTGATCATCAAAGTTCTCTAAGAGGGGTTGGGTTTCTTCAGCTTCTTCATCTTCGATTTATTGTTTTTTTTTTTCTTTGGGGGGGGGGGGGGGGGTAACCTAATTCTTTTGTTTTTTTGATGAGCATGACTTGAATTTAACTTATTTTTTGTTTACTTATGATAGGAATTTAATCAGGTTTTGTAATGTATTATGGGTGTTTTGAATCTTACTTACTTGCTCTGTTTATTGTGTTTGGGATTCTGGGGTTTTTATTTGTTGATGGCTCATTTGATTCCCCTTTTTTACTGAATTTCCCTGGTGGGTTTCTTTGAAATTGTTGAGTTATGGCTGCTTGTTTCAGAACGTGACTTCGTTTTTGAGCAAATAAGAGAAGACCCATTTAGAAGTACTTGCGGATGACACTCACAATTATGTAGAGAACGGTTAGGTAGGTGTCGAGGATCCACATTGGTAAGGTGAGAAGACCTCTTATATTTATAAGATAGATTAACTTCACTCGCTGTCAATTGATTTTGAAATAGAAACTCATGTTATCTAATATAGTATTCGAGTCATTATATCAAACCGGTCCAATAAAAAGGAAATTGAGATCGATACAAGATTGGTGAACTTAAAGAGGTACTATCTTGAGAGGCATACTAAGGAAGATAGATGAGTTACTCTACTCATTGTCAATTAGTTTTGATATGGAATCTCATGTTATCTAATAGTGGAGAATAACAATTGCAATTTCAGAACGCTTTCATGTTTGTGAGATTGGCATTTTGCTGAACTTCAACTTGGTTTAATTCTTTTGCAGATTGTTTCTCGTTGACACCTTGAGATTGTCCGTCTTTATAGATAGTCAAAATGAGTGGTTACATACTAGATCGTGTCATGAAGGATGTACTTCGTGAGATTGAACCATTGCAAGATGATTGGGCAGCACGCTTTCAAATCATCAATGAGTTACGAGATGTCGTGCAATCGATTGAAAGTCTTCGAGGTTCTTCTTTTGTTCTTGAAAGTTTATTTTTCAACCTTTTATACAATCATAGAAAGGGTTGTTTGAACAATGACATGACAGTGTTAATTGAGGTTGATGGTTTTTCTTAGATGACATTTTGGTTATTTGGCCAAATCAGGTGCAACAATTGAGTCATTTGGATCCTTTGTATCTAACCTATTTTCACGATGGGGAGACTTGGATCTCTCTATACAATTGTACAATGGTTGTTGTATTTCCACTTCTGGGAAGAAGCTAAAGCTGAGTTTACTGAAAGATGTTCAAAAAGCATTGAGGAAAAAAGGTTCTCTTTTACTTCCTTGTTTCATTTTACCTCCCCATAATTTGCTTAACTTGGAAATTAAAAAGAAGAAAAAATGCTTAACTTGGGACCTCGTAAGACGTTACTAGGAACATTTAGGGTAAATTAACCTTCTTTACATGGTGAAGTATTTTGACAAAAATGGAGAATGGGTTGATTTCCTGGTGTGAATATTGCAAGAATTAATTGAATGTAGGCTGTTTTTTTAACTGTGGAGTGGTATTAGAACCACCCTTCCTAGTTATACTTGGATTACTCTGAGTGTGGTGAGTGTTGGTGGGAGAATTGATTTATTTCGGATTCTGGTTTTCTTATTCCGTGAATTTCTTTTCGCAGGTGGATGGCACAAGCTACAATTAATTTCTCATGCTAGAGTACCCATTTTGAAGATCGAAAATATTCAGCACAACGTTTCCTGTGATATTTCTATTGATAATCTTGTGGGCCAAATGAAGTCTAAAATTTTGTTGTGGCTTAAGGACATAGATGGTCGCTTCCATGATATGGTTTTGCTTGTATGTTCTTTTAGCATTGTCACACTTGTCAAGTCTCCTTCCAAGAAATTCTTCAATGTAATAATCCTTTCTAGCTTTGTGTAGGTCAAAGAATGGGCAAAAGCACATGACATCAACAATCCAAAACAAGGAACTTTCAATTCATACTCTCTTAGTTTGCTTGTGATCTTTCATTTTCAGGTGGTTTTTCTTCTAATATTGTTCTTGCAAATGCTAAAATTGACGAAACTTAGATTGCATGTTCTTAGATAATATCTGCCATGAAACTTGAATCATTGTTTGCGTGCCCTTCTTAGTTTGCTTGTGATCTTTCATTTTCAGGTGTTTTTTCTGCTAATTTTGTTCTTGCAAATGATAAAATTAATGAAACTTGCACCTTAGATTGTATGTACGTAGATAATATCTTCCATGACACTTGAATCATTGTTTGTGTGCCCTTCTTGAGTGATCTTTTGTAGCTTAGTTGATGGAAACTGAGATAGAATCTTCACTGTGAAGTTTATTTATCCTAAACTATTAATTTTGTTTTCTATGATCCCTGTATTTATATTCGGCTTTTTTTTTGCAGACATGCTCACCACCCATCTTACCTCCTCTTAGAGACATATACCCAGGAAATGTTGCTGATAATCTCAAAGGTACTTGCTTAGAATTTGTTGTTTGGTGCATTTTTAATTGCTTTAGCTATGCCCGGTACCTGGCCTAAGGACGAGCATGGTAACTCTGTTTTTTAAAAAAATTGCTTTAGCTATGAGAAGTACTTATGAACCTTCGAAGGATAGGGGTGGAATGACATCTAACCTTGAAGATGTTGCTAATTCTCTATCTCTAACCATATATTAAGGTTCATTATGAACCTAAAATTTACGCAAATACATATGTAACTCACGTGAATAATTGTTTTTATTGCCAAGCGGTGTCGTGCATAAGAGAAATGAAACCAATCAATAAGTCTACAAATATTATTCTAGTTTGTAAACTGAAATACAAAGTAACGTGACATGTATGCCTTGGAGCAGGTGTGAGGGCTGAGGTTGAGCGTGAAATTGCACAAACATGTGCGGCGAACATAGCCAAGTTCAAATCGAGAACAGTCAACTTTAGTTCTTTGTCTCAACTTTTTGTTTCATTCCTTGTCAAGGTAGTATCTTAGTTAAATTATAGTTCTTGATTTTAATCTCTATACTCTGGTAAAACTATCGATTTGAGCATCTAGTTAAATACACCATCGAATTAGTTTTTAATATTCGTGATTATCGAGCTAGTTTGCGCTCACCTCGATTGATGTCACGAGATATACCGTCTGACCCTACAATATTTGGATGTTAAGGAAATCCGTAGGAAGTTAATTTTTCGATAGGTGGCCACCATAGAATGAACTCATCGCCTCTTAGTTCTCCAAGACCACAGTTAGGCCACTTCATGGTTATACACCATGTAATAATTGATGGGGTACATTTATATAACTGGCATGTTATATAGGAGAAAATACTTTCTTGTGTGTAGAGCGTGTTCAAATTACTCCCAAAACACACCTTTGATCATTTAAAATCAAAACAATGTTTGATTTTACATTTTTAATGGCGATTTTTCATACCATAAAGCTGGTTTTGAATAACTATAAGCATGTTTTGAAGTGATTTTAAATGCGACCAAAGCCATTTTAACCATTTCAAAATTACTCAGTTTTTTTATATTCATATTGTTGCCACCGATATTTAGCTAACTTGCCTATCTTAAAATGTTGTAGACTTAGCTAACTTGCCACATACCACTCCCAGCCGATGTCTAATTATTTGCCATATGGTTGTGCAAAGATAGTATGTTGAAGTTACACCATGGTAGTTCACCTTGTACTGTTTCTTTGGCATCAACTTTACAACCATTAATTGGAGATTGGAATACAGTGATAAAATGCAGGATAAGAAACCCGAACGAAAATCAGAACAAACTGAGGATTACAAAAGGAAATGACTTGATTCACTAAACTTAGAAATTACTTGTTAAATCTTTCTAGTCAAATATTTGATAAATCACCCATCATTATTGATTTCAAACAAACTCATTCCTAACCACCAAAGTATAAACAAGATTATTTATGATTATGCATCAAATTTTCTATGTAATTGTAAGCACCCGATTTTGTGATGATAATTAGCTAGCTAGTCATGTTTCTTCTCTGTAACTATTGCAATATTTCATTGTTATTGTTTTTTGTGCAGTTTTCAGATATAAGTTCAAAAGCATCAGAACTAGGTATTTGTCCATATTCAGGACAATGGTTGGAAATAGAAAGCAATACGAGATGGTTGCCAAAAACATATACAATTTTTGTAATTTATCTGTCCCTCTTTATGTTATATCATGCTTGCCATATGCACCAATATGGTATTTCTTTTTACTCTTCTCTGATACTGTGACCGGGTTTCGTGGTGGCTCGACAGGTCGAAGATCCATTTGATCAACCAGAAAATACAACCAGGGGTATTAACGCCAGGCAACTGATGAGGATTTCTGAAGCATTTCGGATGACCCATTTTAGGCTCACCTCAGGTCATCAAAATCTGAGTTTTATCCTAAATGAATTAGCCCGACCTCAAGTATCACACCTCATCATTAAACCATCTGGATCTGCCAGTGCCCCACCATCCGATATTGGAAATTATCCCCCTATTCGTCCGCAGGTTCACCAAGCCACAGTTCCACACCCCCGTCCATGGATTCAGCAACAGTTCCAGAACAATGTCCCAAGGTTGAATATGAGAAACTTCTCCCCTGTCAATCCACAGGTTCCCTACTCCGGAACTACACAGTCTCGCCCTCCAGTTCAACACAAAACCCCAAATACAAGACGTGTAAGCAATCCTAATAGTTTGAAAGGTGGGGAGCCTTCAAAGCCCTCAAAGACTTCTAATGGTCAAAGCCAGCAACAGTGGAGGCCAAGATCTCAGAAACAGGTATCATGAACTTCACTGTTTGACATTTGCTTTTGTAAACATACTTGGCTAAGAAAGCTCAGTTGCTCCCCACATGGCCATTTTCTGTTACAACATCCATTTCACTGCTTTTTTTGTGCTTACACAACTGTGACTGAAGAGGGAGATAACTCAAGCCATTATATTGGGTCAGCAGATAATGTTTCTTTGCTGATATTAGGATTCTATTGCTTGCGATAATCTTACCATTTTTCTGTTAATCTCTACATTTCTTCTTCCTTTCCATTGAGGTTAAAGTCTGTGTTGGACTTTAAAGGGATATTGAAATTTTTAGAAGTGGCATTTGAACTCATGAGAGTAACAAAGGAAATCTACTATTCTTTGGTGCAATAATTTACTTTTTCTCATTTTCTACATTCATATTGCCCCTAGTTGTTTTAAATTTGTTCAGTTAGTAATTGACACGAAACATGTTAATAGAAAATACAATTCAAGTAATATACAACTGCACCTAAAGATTTAGGACCTTTTTTAGTGCTTTATTCCTTTGAGTGGCATAAGCATAAACTGGCCCACAATCTTAATGCATATTTCAGAATACAACAGTAATGGAGGGGAAGAACTCGAGAAAAGCACAAGAAAGCACTACAACAAAAACCTTTTAGAGGATTGAATAAGTTGATGTTAATTGACGAGTATGATTAATTGTTATACAATCTCTAGTTCTGCAATTTCCAGTCAAAGCTGCAACGATGCTATGTTATATTCTCTTCTTTTTAACTACAAAAACAATCACATTGGACAATCAGAGGCCAACTAATCCAAGACAACCTGATGCTTTCTTAGCCTCTGGAGATGGACATTAGCCTGTGGTTTGCTATTTTCAAGCATGAGGTAAATGAACTGTGCTGAAGACATCCAGCGAGTTTCACGCACGCAAGTGGTGTTTTTCACCAATCAGTATCCTATAGCTCGCGTGGGGTCCTTCGGAGGTATCGCGCAGAGTAACACGCCAACCCATTGCCTTTCCGATTGCTTGAAGCTCATCCATGATAGCAACAGTATCACGAATGTATACATGACCACCAGGCCTTAGGATCCGATCCATCTCGAGCATGATTGTTGACATACTGCATCTGTTACGAGTTATAAGAGAATGAAGTAAGCAACAGAATTCTCAATGATGAAAATACAACAAAATCTTTTGGGAACACAACAACCATGGCATCCATCTATATCCATAAGGTGTACCTTTTCATCTCAGACGAAAAAAGATTAGCTGCATGCAATAGATCAAACGTTCTTGGGTATGTATCGAAAGGTTCACACCTGATAGATACAACAAGAGATGCAGTCATTTAGCTTGCATTCATTTTCCTAACAATATCATGGATTGACAAATAGAGATCCATGTCTCTCATACAAACAAAAAGAAATTGATGTAATTCAATTATCTAAAGTACCCTTGGCATTGCTAGCCAAGCGGTATCAATATACGCCTGATAACCTATAGGTCATGGATTCGAATCTCTCCTCTCCTATTGACCTAGCCATTGAAATCCTACCGTATTGATGTAGTTTGAGAGTTTCCTATGGTAAATATATAGATATATTGAAACAGTTGTGTAGTTTACCAATCATGAAGAACTCCAAGAAGTCCACGGTCATATATAACGGGTAAGGTGTTCGGTCCACTCATGGGGACGACATTCATCACCCACGAATCCAGTTTATAATCAATTAATGCTGCAGCAAACCTGCCAAATGAAAAAATCAGAGTAAATAAGAAAAAGAAAATGGAAGGACACTGCTAGATATGATAAGAATATGCTAACCCTCCAAATCCAGCTCTCATGTCCATAACATTCCTAAGTCTGATCTTTTTCCAATGTAATGCACGCACATAGCTTCCAATAATTTCATTCCAATACTTAGATTCTGCCCTGAAGAGCTCATTTCTAGATATATAGGCATCATATTGAATGCTTTGGAGCCTATCTGGAGGAGTATGCAAACGTGCAGGCCACGTCGTAACGTTTCTGGCGAAACCATTATCTGGAAGCCGAGTAATGCAAGGCTTCAGATCGACATACCTTAACAGTTAACATTACAAAATATGGTAAGTCCAACAATTAGAAATATGCTTGTAAGGAAAAGGTCAATAGAAGAGATAAAAAGTTAAAATGCTTTATAGAACCGTTCTGAACCGTTCTTTTGCCCAGTTGTTCAGAACAGATATATAACTCTTCTTCATTTCTTCTAAAAGCAACTTCATACAACAGTAGTACATTAGAAATGAAGATACAGTTGACATAAATATAAATTCACACTAGCGTATTAATGAAATCAAATTAGATTTTTAAGAACTTAGATGCGCCTTCTATTTACTGATTGTCAAATTTTAGTTTCTGTTAATAAAAAAAACTTTTGGATATGATATATAAATGACTAATCAAAGTCTAGTGGGGATCAGAAAACATATTAGCCCATTCAACTACCTTATCATCAAAACCATATATTGTAGGGTCAGCGGTGTGTCATGTGAGATTTATAGTCGAGGTGCGCGTAAGCTGACTCGAATATTCATAAATATATAAAAAAAGGGAAAAATGTATGCATACCAGACTTTATCTGGATCATCATCTATGTCACAAAGTGGAGGCTTAACTCCTGAATCACGGCTAAGATAGCAGCTGTTATTCATTGGCTTTTGCCATATTGCTATATACCCATCCTTCTTCACAAAATTCCAGCAGAGACGAGTGGTAAGGTTAATCATCTCTGGTAAAGATAGAAATGGAGAGCTGTTTAGTATAGAAAGTTTTGAAGATAAAATTATAAGAAAAATAGCACAGACATTAAATGGATATACTGGTAAAATATTTTACAAAGTCAATGGATACGATGCAGCCATAGACAAACCTTCCCACTGCTGCTCCAAAACTTCTTCATGCTTGTAAACAGGCTGTGCTGCCCAAGCAAAGTATCCTCCAGCTCTTAGCATTCTGTCAACCTCCAGTAATAGAATTCCATCTTAAAGTTGGAAGGTTTAAAAAAATGGGACAATCAGAAGACCTTACAAATAAGCATTATTCATTGAAAGATACAACTATCCCGATAACTCTCATCTGACAATTAATAGGATATATAAATAAGTAATGAGACAATCATACCATCACGAGTCCAATTAATTCTACATCTTGAGCAATGTATCAAGTCAAAAGCTTGACTAGGATACAATAAACGCCGAGTAGAAAATGCAGCAACCATGGCAGGAACGCCGCGTTCAAGAGCAAATTGAATCTGGTTTTCATGAACATCTTTGGGTGCAACGGACATCGTTACTACATTCCTTGATAGCAGATAGGCACCAAAACTTGCAACACCACAGCCAACATCTAAAACAACTCGTGTACGACTACCATAAGCAACATCGGGAACAATCTATATAATAGATGAGAAGTTTATCATTCCACTAAAATTAATTGAAAAGCTACATGGTGCCATAATTTTCTATTTGTTTACCTTAGAGATGAGATCCAAGTACTCATTTGCCCCATGAATGAATTGTGTACCACCTCCAGGAAACCTAAATTTATCTCTGTCCCGGGAAATCCAGTTTTGACCCCCTTTGTCTTCAACCAAACGGGTATGAGGAACATTGCTGAACCACACCTACAACAAAGTAGTATGATCCAACTATCAAAACCTTGAGTGTTAGATGCTTAAAAAACAAAAGGGAAACTTAATTGCAAATATAGTCACTTTTAAAAAATTAGCATCCATAGTCATTGATATTTATGAGTAATACGGTATTAATAAATATTTATAATACATAATACTATATTTATGAGTATTTGTAATACTATATTAAAACGTATTAATGACTATGAATTCAAATATTTTAAAATTTTCCTATATTTGTAATTACTTTATGAGAAGAGTCCAATCAACATAATTGGTGTACGGTCAGGCGGTATGTCCCGTGACATTAGTCGAGGTGCGCTCGAACTGGCCCGGACAATCACAGATATATAAAAAAAATAAAAAAATGTCCATTCAACACAATTGTTTGTATAAGGTCTCTGTCTTGGTAGTAAAATACAAAAATGCTAATCCATATGAATATTAAGCAACTGTCAGAAGCGACTTCTAATTTACTACACACCACTTAAAATGAAAATATAAACTCTAGATCTCGGAAAAACTGAAGTGTAATTCATAAACACAATACTCATTAAACTAATCAGTCAACGTTTATAAGCATATCAGCTATACATTTAAGAGTGGTCAGAAACCCATAAAATAACATATCAAATTAAAAGGAAACATGTACTACAGCCTACAGGAATACTAGAATTTCCTTTTTAATAATATAACAGCAGAGCAACTGACCAATTCAACTAGACAAGTAACAATCAATGACTCAAGTCATTTTAATATGAGAATAGATTTCAAGTTAGTAAATACATGAAATGAAGTCCATCATACAACAAAAAACAATACCTCATCCCGGCTCCTTGGCCAGGGAATCGGCATTCGATATCCTTTCGGAGCCGGAACCAAGCAGTTCAATCCACCACCAACATCAGGGCAATGCCGCTCGAACTTTTCCCCGTTTTTAGTCGACTTTAGCTTCTTAATTGCAGCCACATTATCCAAGCAAGGAATGTACTCCTTCATGCTCAGTGGGCATAGAGCAAATTTCTTAATCCTAATCTTGACAGAGCCACTCTGATCTGTAACAGTTTCATTCTCATTCACCCAATTCTCCGTTACCTCAGGATCAAAATCCCCCACCTCAAATTCATCAGCCATTGTTCCATTCTCAGTCACAACCCCAAATCTCTGAACAAAATCCGAAGGCGGAGGCGGAGGCGGAGGAGAAGAGGAACTAAGATTCGGAGACGGGGTCGGGGCCGAGACCGAAACCAAGACAAGGGTTTTTTCATCAGCCATTGTTCCATTCTCGGTCACAACCCCAAATCTCTGAATAAAATCCGACGGCGGAGGAGAAGAGGAACTAAGATTCGGAGACGGGTTCGGGTTCGGGTTCGGGGCCGAGACCGAAACCGAGACATGGGTTTTTTCTGGAGCTGCAGGGGAGGTTAAATTGTGGTGGATCAGAGAAGAAACATTGAAGGGGTTGTCGTGATTAGGCGACATTGAAACTGTAGGCGAGCTCGCGAATGGTGTTTGGTTGAAGAAGATGAGCTGTGAGTACCCATTAGACCAGTGTTTGCCCAGGTAAAAGAAGGTGAGGGAGATTACAAAGAAGGCAGAGATCTTGAAGATTGATGGGTTCTTCACTGAATCGCAAATCGAGAAAGGTTTCATTCTCGTAAACAGATTCTAAGAGAAGGGTTTTGGGTTTTCAGTGAAAGAATCGAAGAACTTACAGAGTTGCAGATTCTCCGATTAACAGGTCTAAGAAATTGAAAATGTTGAGAAGGAAAAATGTTGGAGAGAGCAATAAGGTCACCACTGAAACGGCAACTTTGTCCGATCTTGACTACTGACTACCATCCAAACCGTATTCACAAATTACGAGTCGCGCTCGCATCTAAAAATTTTTTTTTTTTTTTTTTTCTTAGAGAAAATTTGATCTTTCAAAAGAAAGTTTTATTTTGATAAATTTGATATGTACGAAGATTTCGTATATTATTCAAAAATTATATTTGACTGAATTAGTATTTATCTAAAACAATATTCAAAATTTGTTTTTATAGAAAATGTATTAAAAAGGTAGAAAATTTATACTGAAACACTTTGAACTCATTATGAAGCTAGGGTTCTTATTGGGATGCTTTTAATACTTAATAGAAAAAATTACCTTTTTAGTCTTTAAATTTGATATTTGATTTTAATCTAATCGTTATATTTTATTTCAGTCTTTATATTTTAAAATTGAATTTTTTTTATCGTGTTCACTTTTAATTTATTTTTATACTTATTTAAGAAAAAAAAAATCAAATTTACATAAGAAAAATTAAAATAATCACTTTATCAATATATTTAAATTTAAAATTTATTTAATCATCATTTTAGACAACATTACATTATGTAATTAATTTTGTTATTTCACGTATTCATGAATATTATTGAAATGTCAAATTAAAAATATGTAATTTTAAAATCTATCAATACCCCCAACTTAAAAATATATTTTTCCCTGCTTAATATTATTGGAAGCATTTTAAGTCAATATTATTATTTTTTCTAAACACTATTTTCTTTCTCCTGAAGATTACACCCACTTATACTAACATTTACACTGATTTGAACATCTTTGAAATATATTTAAATTAGATTACAAAATGAGTCTCGATTAGATTATAAAATGAGTCATATCGTTATTTTCAAACATTAAAAACTTTTAATTGGTCTTTTTAAAAATAAAAAATTGTTTTGTTAACAGAATTAATGACAAATTATCCACTAAAAAAAAATCATGAGAAGGATCAAAATATAAACATACTACAGAAGAGAGAATTAATAACATGACAACATAATTGATGACAAACTTTCTAAAAAAACAGAATTAATGACAAAGATCAAAATATTAACATACTTATAAGTAGAGCTCCTAGATATCAACCTATTTGTTCATTCTAATTGAATAAACCTTCAAAGTAGACAGCTAAATGTCCATATTTATATAGTAATGCATGAATTAAGATAGTCAAATAAAATTTAGGCAGAACAAAGAAAGGCCATTGCAATGCATATTATTATTCATACTCGACATAGATCGATAGAAAGACGAAACATATTTTTCTCAAATACGAATAAACATAACATATTATCACCAAAATAAAACTTACAAGTGATAATTATGATATAACATGTTGAAGTATCATCATTTTTTAACTTAATACACCATTTATAACAAGCCTAAGACACTTGAATTCTAGAGAAAGTGGACATGAAAGAGAGAAGATGGTCTTTAATTATTCTACTTTCTAACTTAGGATATATGGTATAAAAACAATCTACCTCCACAGTATTTATATGATCATTTCTTCCTAATAGCCTCTGAACATTAAAGAATGAGTACATACACAAATTTACATGCACATGGATGAAAGCTATTGTCTATGCATTTACAGTTAGAACCTACCATTTTCAAAGAAGGGACAGCTAACTAACAAAACTCTGTCAAAGCTTGGAAAGAGGCTAGGAATTCAGGTGGGCGATTCGGCAGAAAGAAGGGTGTGCCACCATCCGCAGGCAATGTTTGTAGGAGTGCAATTTTCCATTGGGACTTGGACCGGGATACTACGGTCGATCACATCGCCCAAACCTAACTGCAGTGTGTAAATGGAGACTTCTAAGTTCCTCAAAATCAGATCTGATCTTGGTAAACAGATTATAAACATCATTTATGCAGATGGCAATGGGAAACTACAGAATGGTTGTGACAATATTTTTAAGGAAAAAGCAAAGAGGTAACTAAACCAACATACCTGGCCATACTTGTTCCATCCCCAACAGAATACTTTCCCATCGTCTAGAAATTAGAGAGACAAGAATGTTAGAATGAATATTGCACAAAAATGTGTATCAAACAATAAAAATACTTCAGCGCAGAAAATTTAGAGAACAATTGTATTTATAACATATTTCTTTAGAAGTACTTGACAACCATTTTTATTTGTGACTGTCACGGGATATACCGTCTGACCTACACCATTTAGACGTTAAAGAAACCCGTAGGAAATTATTTCCTAGGTAGGTGACCACCATAGATTAAACTCGTCACCTCTTGCTCAAAAGTACTTGGCAACCGTGAAAAGAGTAAATAGAATAGAACATAGATTGACCAGATGTGCATATGAAATCCCAACATAAATTTCACTTCTCCCCAACAAATAATCTTGACATGACCTCCTTTTAGTTTTGGTCTGTGCCAAAAGTTTTTGGTATTTCCACTATTTCTTTATAATTTTTCACATTAATACTTAAAAGTTGACATTTGAACTTTGATCTCAGTAGATTGAAGGCTGGGTCTCATGAGTCAGAAGGTAAATAGAAAGGAATTCCTGTGAAAGTAAATAATGAAGTACCTGTTACAATTGCACTATGACGAGCCCCACACGATACGACCTTTGCATTTACATTTTCCACACTCGATGCGTCTAGAAGTTTAGGAAGTGTCTGGATAAATGGTTGAAAGAAAAAGAAAACATAGCAAAAAATTAAAATTTTCTGCTTTAGAACGCATACTACCATGCCTCCAGACAATTATGATATGAAAAGTTTAAGCGATTAGTGAAGCATACCTCAGCTTGATCAGAACCTGTTCCTAACTGCCCAAACTGATTTCCACCAAATGAATATACATCACCGTCGGCAGATATACAGACTGTGTGCCACAGTCCAGCAGCAACACTCTCGATCCGGATACCCAGTAACGAGGATACACATGTTGGGCTTAGCTCATCATCTGTACACCCTTGCCCACACTGTAAGACATAAATTAAGCCAAAAATATAGCAGCAGCACAAGTAGAAAAAAGTATGGGAAAAGGAACAGAAAGAATTGTCTCTTTAAGATTGAACTTGATCTTGTTCTACATCTACATATCTTTTTTTCCACCATTTTCTACTTTACCTACAGATGGATTCGGAGATTGGTTAATTGTCACAATATTGTAAGCTCCAGCTGATGTTGGGTTGTATAAAGGATCATATTATTTAACTTGCGAATGAAGTAGGCATGGCTATTGAATACAAGGTAAGAATGAAAATAATCAGAAGTTACAGGAATCAATGAATAGAACATGTCTAGCGACCACTGAATTAAAATAGCCTACTTTACAGTGGCTCATAAATTTAGAGATTGATCTTCGAGATATGATGAAATGTCCACGTGACATTAGGGTGATTCTTACAGTTTCTTAGGAGAGACAAAATAGGTGTAGTGAATGGAATGGAGTATTTTGAAGACTTTCTCATGACAAAAGCGGTAACACCAGGGAAAGAGGTGAATAGGCACCCGTGAATGTTAACGACAAGAAGTCCACCCAAATTTAAGAGTCTAGCATTATGGGTACAACTGAGAAATAATAAATATGAATCCAACATAGAACGTTTCAACATGCTTCAGATTTTTCTTTTTGACAGCCAGGAATAGGAGCTTCGCCCCACTACATATCCGAGGGCACTCACATACGTCCCAAAGCTTAGAAGATAGAAAGGATTTTTATAATTAAGCTCACTCGTGGATTTCGAACCTGAAACCTCCAAGTGAGCGTACTTGAAAACCCATACTTCTACCAATGAGGCCGTCCCTTGGGGATAAGAACCGAATAGATCTTATGCTACACATGTGCTTTAAACAAAACCATATTGAAGGAAGTTGACCTCCTAATATGCTTGTTAATATTTGCATTCGTCAAAATTCAGTATTTTTGCTTTCCAAGAAAAAGAAAATGCAATATTTATGCTTTCAAGAAAAAAGGTCTAACGGTTAAATTAAAAAGGTGTCAGTGCACTTCTTCTAGTTGATATGGGATTACTGAGGGGTGACAGATAGCAAAGCATGTTTTTCATTCAGTATTGTTGATTAGAAAGGAGGGAGAATAAAACGACACAAAATGCATCAGATGAAAATGGTAAGTATGCCAAGAATATATTCAGCGAGGCCACCATCACTTGAAAAAGACTGGGTGGTGAACAGCCAGCACAAGAAAGATGCACATATAGTCTTATTGCACTGTGGGAAAAAAACTATAGGGCTTCGAAACATGATTTTTTTTTTTTTTGAAACAAGGGTAATCAAGCCCGTTCTTAGGCCAGGCACCGAGAGACATCGAAAGAATAGAGGCACGGGAGATATCTACAAATTAATATCACAGGTGAGTCTCAGACCTGGGACCTTGAAGGAAGCAGACTTTCAAAACTCAAGTCTTCAACCACTGCGCCACTCCTCAAGGACGCTTCGGAACATGATATGGAATTAAGAAAAGCAACCTAACATATGTACAAGTTACATGAGCACTTACATGTTTACAGAATCAGTACTTAGAATCACAAGGATTAACCTTTTTTTGTGTTTGAAAAAATAAGGATGAACTTTTTTGCATTACAAAGGAACAAATGGAATTTGCTGAGAATGTTCTGTAAGAGAATACTAAGAATGGGCATGATCATGTAACCAAAAGGAAATTCTCAGAACGAAATGAAACACGTGTTAAGATTTTAACATAATAAATCACCTGTCCATACAGTCCCCAACCGAACATTAGCAGTGCTCCAGCATCTGTATCATAAAAGATAAGAGAAATATCAAATACATGAAGTTTAAACTTCAACTGGACAACATGAAAAACACAGAGGTATAGATTAATCAAGCCCAATATTTCATAAGAATACAAGAATTGATGAAGCCTAAAGGAACTGCAGTTTCTTGCCATCTGAACTTTCATCAATCGGCCTACTAAAATTAGATGATTCAAGATTGATGTATACATATAAATGGTAATTTACAGGTATAGACCAAAGTATTAAAATCTTGCCAGTAGTTTTACCCTATGAATCTTTTTTTTATTTATCCAAAATTTGTTCAGTATCTATTAGAGTATTAGCAATAGGAAAGTTTATGCACCTAATTTATGTTGGAAAAACAAATATCACCAACCTGTAACTGCTGCACTATGACGCCCTCCACAAGCAATTCCCTTTACATAGCTTCCAGGATTTCTACTACCTTGACCCTCTAAGCTTGCACTTCCTCGAGCAAGAGCCATAGATCTATCTTTGCCAAAAGAAGACGACTCAATGCAAGGTATAGGATGTGGAGAGGTAACCATACGTATGCGTGAGCCCAAACCTAGTTGTCCTTCTCCACCATAGCCCCAACCCCAGACCTGTCCCATATCTGAAACTTTGAAGACATTAGGTACATTATATGTTTTGTATTTTATGATATTCTAATAAATTATTCGTCCAAGACAAATTTTCTATGACCACAGAATTCAAAGAAAAAGGTTTTAAATTAGTATTTCTAGTGGGTCAAATAGAATCGATTAGGACAAGTTTGGTATTTGTTGATTACAGATTTTACTGGAAGTGGTAATTTATATTTTTGCTAAACCAGCCTAAATGATTCAACCTAAAAATATGCATAAATATAAATTTTCTAAAGAGATAAACTGACCAGCCAACTCTTGCCAAGTCAGTATGCCATAAATCTCAAAATACATTACAGAAACAAGTTGAAAACGACACAGAATACATTATAATTACCTGACAACGCGAGTGTATGACGCCCTCCTGCAGAAACAGAGGCTATTCTTATCCCGGGATTAAGAGTAACAAGACAGGGAAGCGCGGAGAGAGTGTCATCACTTGATGACGAGCTCTCAGCTGCAAGCTTTGCTGATGAAACCCTTCTCCTCTTTGTACTTTCTGCTCCACTACCTCTAGTTTCAATATTGGAAACAGCAGCACCAGTAGATCGCGTGGCTTGTATATGAGGGCTGACTGCCACAATGAACATGAAAGGCCAGTGGGAAAAAGATTGAAAAGTCTCGTATCATAATTAAGTTCGTGCAGTACCTTGATCTATCATGGAAGAAGACTGTCTTTCGACTACATCCTTTTCATAGCCAGTCCCAACCGAGAGATTGCCAATGATCTTTCCAGAGGGAATACATTCTTTCCATCCCCATGTATAAATTTCTCCTCTATCTGCACATATACAGTCGAATATACACTAGACAAGTTCATTTAGCAATACAACAGCCATTCAAACCTTCTTACAGATCTCAGAGGAAACAAATTTTGCAAAGTAGCTCCGAGTATAAAAATCATCATGTTTGTTATCTTGAGTCATTTTTTCAGACTTTAAGCAAAAATCTCTACTGCATCTCACGCTTTAAGAAAACACTGAATAAGCAAAAAAAGAAGACTACAATTGTCTTGTCTGTGCACCTCCATAAAATAACGATTGGTTGATATAATTAAATTAACCCCAACCTATCAGCTTAAACTTTTGGGTTGATTGGTGATTGATTTATCATAATTCAACATGGTATCAGGAGATCTTGAGTTCGAATCCCTACCAAGTCGTTTTCTCCCTAATTAAATTTGAATTTCACTTGTAGAGTATTTCTCAAACTTCTAAGCCCACAAGTCAGAGGGAGTGTTGGTTGATTTGATTAAATTTACTCGAACCCATCAACTTAAGCTTTTGGGTTGATTGGTGATTTAACATGATTCAACAAATAACCTACCAGGATAAATGTCTTCTTTTCACTTTTCTAAGAGAAGAAATTGTTTACCTGTAATTGCAGCACAATGGGCCCAACCTGCTGCTGCTTTGACAATAGAAACTTCTGTTGGAAGAGGAAAAGGCTCTGGAGTTTCCTTGAGAAAAAAAATGAATATGCTCCCAGGTAAGTTCATTAAGAACTAACAGTAGAACATTCTAATTCAATGAACATTGTGTATGGCTTATACCCCATGCTTCCCAGATGTCACATAGCTTTGGCCAAGATCATCAGTTGAGCCCCATGTAATGAGTTTTCCAGACGCTGGTTAAATGAAGAAACACAAAGATTAAATATCACATTAAAAATTAAAAAAAAAAAAAAAAAAACTTCAGTGTGAAGAAAACAGATGAAAACTATATAATCCAATATCAACAGTCATAAACAATGACTCAAGACAACAAAGGGCAGGTAGTTAAATGAAATGTTGAGTGTAAAATAAAATCCAAAATGTAATCAATAGACTAAACATCTTTTGTACACAATATCCTATATTGTAATTTTAATTTCATGAATTAATAAAATTATTTCTTATAAAAAAAAATTTTAAAAAAATTAAAAAACTATACAGATCAGCACTGAAAAGACATTCAGAAGTTAAGTTGTCAAGGATTTTTTTTTTAAAAAGGCAATATATAAGAAACAACAATTCCTAAAAAATATTAAACCCCTTCAATCTAGAGAAGGGAAAGAAAAAACATAGAGCAATGAACACAAATTTGAGTGAGACGAATAGACATTAGCACCTAGTTCGGAAATTACAGGGGGGCCAAAATGAAAAAAGAAGAACTCACCTCGCTCTATGCAAATATAAGTTCATAGCTAAACAAAACATCCAAAACAAACATAAATTCTGAAGTGGAGTGAAATGAGTTGAGTATCACTTTTTTTATGACCGAGAATTGGAGCTTTGCTTTTCTATACTCGGGACACCTGCGCTCGTCTCGAGGTCCGGACCCAAGAGACATCAAAATATCTTACAATTAAACTCACTCATGGGTCTCGAACATGAGACCTCTAAGAGAGGTTCCAAGCTTCAACCAACGAGAACTAGTACCACCACTTCAGCACAAACAATCACAAATTCCCACAACCCCAGAAACCCAACAAACCCCAAGAACTCACATTCCACTTCCTCACTCCATTGAACAAACATTCAGCCCCCCCAAAAGCACAATCCGCAACATATTACACTTACATTCACCAAATCAACAAAATCAAGCAGTTCCAAATTTCAAACTAAAACATCAAAACCCCAACACAAACTAATAAAAAAAAATCACAAACAAGACTAAGAAAATCACCAGAAATGGCCATGGCAAAGCCACAACCTCCGCCGCAAACATCCCTCCAAACTTGACCGTCAGTGCCATCCTTACCAGGAAGCCGAACCACCACCGGCGACAGCAACGGCGACCTCTGCGGCAAAGCTCCGGGAAGGTACCCCCACATAAACACAATCTTCTTCCCTTTAACATCCTCTTCCATTTTCACAACCTCTTCTCCTCCTCCTCCAATGTTCCCATCACCATTCATATCGATTTACTCCAAAAAAGAAAAAATTAAGAACGACCCAACAAAATTCACGTCCTAATTTATAATGGGTCTCAGATTTTTGAGCGATTTCACTACAACACACAGTAATTTCAATTTGGAGTTTGGTGGACTGATACGGAAGAACAAGAAGAAGTGCCCTTAGGTTAAAAGGAAAGAAAAGAGAACCGTATCAATTTCAGGGGAATGGGGAGTGCCACGTCGGATGCTTACGTGGTACTCTTGACAGGTGTCGAATTTTGAGCCATCAGATTCCCCGCGATTTCTGGCCAGGAATTTCCGGGAAGCTTCTGGAAGGTTGAGTCTTTTTAAAGCACCTTTTTTTCTCTAACCTTCATTCATTGGTCATTTTTTTTGCTCTGTCGTGGCGGTTTCTGAGCCTTCCACGTGTCGGAATTTTGCTCGATGTCTAATCATTATAGTTGCCATGCTACTGGACCCCTTTTTCGATACGTTTACACGTCAGCTTGTGTGGGGCCGCCACGTGGGTCCTGTTTGTTTTGCAAACAGTTTTTTAGATTTTCTTTTACGTTGCTTTCAGCCGTTGCAATAATAATTTGTAAAAAAGAAATATTTACATATATAAAATAATATTCTCCTATCACAATCTATTTTTATTTATTTTATTTTTTTATCTTTTAAATTTAAAATTAAATAGATTGTAGTCTATATTGAACATTATTTTATATATAATGTTCGGATATAATGTAAATATTCCTCTTTGTAAAATATATTTTTTCAGGCTTTTCATGCTTTAAATTTAGAATATTACTCATAAATTATGGTGTTTGTAACAATTAACTCCTTAAATTTTCAATTTGAGCAATCACCACCCCTAAATTTTGATAAGTGTTACAATTAACTCCCTTATGCTAAATTTGAAGGATCCTCACACATGTGAAGGGTAGATTTGTCTTTTTTTCTTTTTTTTAATATTCTTCTATTATATTATTTCAAGCAGGTGCACTTGACAAAAGAACTCACTTCTTCTTCTTTTTTGTCTCTGTAAAACGACTAATTGTAGAAACAATTAGCTCGAAAATTCAAAAAAGAAAAAGAAAAAAAAAGGCAGCCATGGCGGTGGTCAGAGCCATCCCTTGTGAGTTCATCATTGAAGACATTACTTTACCAAAATGATCCAAAATTAGAAGGATTTATTTATAAATATAATAGAGAAATGGGAGGTGTCAAACAAAAGAGGGGCTAAATGAAGGTGATGTAATCTAAGTGACTCTAAAATCAAATAAAA
Source organism: Sechiopsis laciniata (assembly GCA_037833695.1). Lineage (NCBI taxonomy): Eukaryota > Viridiplantae > Streptophyta > Magnoliopsida > Cucurbitales > Cucurbitaceae > Sechiopsis > Sechiopsis laciniata. Next base: position 8,089,433 of record JBBMKA010000003.1, read on the forward strand.
TAGGGGAAAAAACCTTTTGTTTTTGTTGATAGAAGAGGGGGAGATTGAAAATGGGTTTGATTGGTGGGGTTTATCTGTTGATAGGGAATGAGGATTTTGAGAGAGGAAGTAAGGGATCTAGAAGAGTTTAGAGAAGGATATTACAAATTGAAAGGAAGAAGAAGAGTACTTGAGAGTCAAGGTTTTCGTAACGCCTTATCAGAATTTAGGAGTGGTGATTGCTCAAATTGAAAGTTTAAGGAGTTAATTATTATAAATATCATAATTTATCAGTGGTTTGTGCATTTTTCTCTTATTATAATCTTTTTTTATATAAATAATTATTATAATCAATTTAAAACATGCAAATTAATTAACGTACATATTTGTCGGTTGATGAAATAGATGAAAACTAACCTCATTTTTAGATTGGCTAATTTATAAATTCACCCTTTTATTTAACTCCAGGTGTAAATATCGAAATATATGGGGGTTTTATGTCATTAATCTATTCGCTATATCAAATAAATTTAATTTGTTAGCAATATATAAATTCGACTTAGTGAACTAATTTTTTTGTGTGTGAATAATGATGACATCCATTTAAATTTAATTTTTGTTAAACTTTAAACTTTTTGTGACAATAACTAGACCTTTGGTACGGTCAATGTTTTTATTAACTATTATATTAAGTTAAATTATGTTTAGTGGGATTTGTAACTTTTTCATTTTTACAAAAAAAAAAATGTATATGATTTTTCAATGACTTATTAAACACAAAGTTAAAATTTCAAGAATTTTTAAAAAAATTAAATTAAAAAATTTATGTACCTATCAGTTAAATGTTAAACTAAAAACATTAAATCTTTGCCGATGACGATTTGGTTTGGTTTGGTTTGATTTGGTTTTGTTTTGTTTTTTTTTTTTTTTTTTGTCTATGTGAATTAGGCTTGTAAAGAATTTAGCCACCCCTATTTTTTTAATCCACAATTTACACACTAAAAAAAATAAAACAAGCATATATATAACCCTATGATAAAAGAAACAAACAAAATATAAAATAAATAATTAGTGAATGAGATCTTAGTAATGTAGTAAAAAACATTAAAGACTAAACTTATAATTACTATGATATATTTTTTAATGTGTGAATACTAATAAGTACATTGATATTTATTGTATAATTAATCTAAATAGTGCTATCACATAAAAAGTTAGGAATTTCACTTCACTATTTTTCAATTTCACCTAATTATTAAATTGAGGAAAAGTGGACTTAATATAATCATAGCTAGCCTAAATTTGAATTCTCTTTTTTCCAATATTATTAAATTAAAAAAAAAAATTATTGATCAACTTTTAAATATCTAATTCATCAAATCATTAAATATCAATATTTTTTTTTTTCTTTTTTTCTTTCAACACCATTTGAAAAATAACCATTTAAACTTTTAACCTAAGGCGGAAGATAATTGTGTGAGGGTTACTTACATCAAAAGTTCACATCTCACTTTCGTATTTTGAATTTAATTGTTTAAAATCAAACTTCAATGTTTTGAGAGAACCAATAGAAAAAAAAAAAAAATTACTCCACAACAACATAGGATGAAATCTGAGCTACTAAATAAATCAGTGGTTTAAAAAAAAGGAAAAAAAAAAAATGGTAAATTAATGGATAGGGCTTGGGAAGCCACGAGTTTTGGGCTGATGACGCTTCTATATTTTGGGCCTCAAATTATGGGCCAGCTCCATCCAAGTACCGGGCCCATATTTTAATGACGTGTCACTCTTACATCGTTTTGTTCATCAATTAATTGAGTGAGAAGTTAGAACTAGAACATCAAATCATTGCTCGTACTTGGCAATTAGGGATAGTATTGTAATATTCCTAAATGATGCGATAGATTGAAGAATAAATGGGAACTAAAATTTTATATTTATTATAAAATTTGAAAGGAAAATATTAATGGTTCACATCACCACATTTGGTGGCATAACAAAAGAATAATGATCGTACAAAGTATGGTAATACAAAAAAAAACAAAAACAAAACAAAACAAAAGTGCCTATTTAGATATTTTTACTTAATTCCATTTTTTATTTTTGTATATCATTAATATACCATTGATAGCATTTGTAAGATATAGTTTTAGTTAATTATTAGTTTAATTGTTTTATTCCGAGTTAAGTTTATTTATTTTGTATACAACAATAAAAATATGGATATTTGAATATATAACCTTAAAAAGAAATTACGTATATAATATATATATATGTGTGTGTGTGTTAAATTATTATTGAATTGTGTTGAGTTATGTCCACGTATATATTTAGCATTCATAATCACATTTATCATCATATTATCTTAAGTATATATTATATTAGTCTACTATGAATTGTCTAAGAGTAAGTGTCAACTAATCATATCAGTTAAACTACACATGCTTATACGATCTTGTGACCAAGTTCTCTGTGTGTTAAGTATGAGCTACCTACTGTTAAGTATGATCTACCTATCTACTTGCAAGTAATGATTTTCATATTAAAATTTCTTTAAAAAAGAAGAAAAAAAAGTCTTCTCTACTTAGTTTATACTTAAGCGATTAGTCGGCCCTAATTATCCATCAATTTTGTTAGTTTCACAATCACACGGAGATGAAGATTTAACTATTTATCTCTTTTATCGATAACAATGTTTCAATCAATTCAACTATGTTATATTTTTTGTTTGATACAACAAGATTAAGAGAAATGGATTTGAACTTATAATCTCATGTCTGTTATAGTTGACGTTAATCCAAGTTTTTAACATAAGGAGCAGGATAAGTTATATTTACTTGAATTAAATAAATTAAACTTATTTAAATATAAGCCGATTCAAACATGTTTTATAATATACAATTTGCGAATAGAAGCAAATTTTGAACATTTAGGTTAGAAATTTGAGTTTCACCACCTCAAATATTGTTTAACTAATTTTTTTTTTTTTTTTCTTTACAGCATTTATAACTGAGTAGTTACGACTCAATTCTTGTAAATTTTGTACATAATTTATGAATTCAAAAACCTGACAACAAATGATTAAAAAAAAAGAACCTGAAAAAAAAAATAAAACAAAAGAAAGTTAATTATTATTGTACCCCATCATCATTCTAAGCCCTTCACAGCACATATTTATTTTCACAATAAATATTCTAACCAAGAAATGCAACTACAAATCTTACCTTACTTCAATAAAAATAACAATTTGAAGAAAATTCTGAACCACATGTAAATGCAATCTCATCCGTCCAAATTAATCACGCACATTTTGCTACGTGGGGTCCGCCCAAAGCCACATCAGACGAATCAGAACACAGACACGAAGTTTCCATTTTCAACTCTGGGCCCACTCTTTTCTCTCGGAATATCTGACGGCGTGCCTTCTCAGCCAAAGCTCATACGCCACCGTGTTGAACGCATCCAACGGCTGTGGAGGCGAGTTCCACACAAAATGCTGTGCCGCAGCCGCACCCAATCCCTTCATCTTTACAAGACTCTCTTCATCCACGCGCTTCAATATTCTCTTCACTCTTTCAATTCCTCCGCCGCCGCCGCCGTTGACGAACACCGCCATGTCCTGCCACCGCAACACGTCCATCAACGGCAAGTCCTGAATCGGCCGGTCGGAAATCACCACCGGCACACACCCATATCGCAAAGCCTCCCCAATCCCCACCACACCACCGCCGTCAACGCCGCCGTATTCGAACAAACAAAAGTCACTCCTCGCCAATTTCTTCGACGACGGCAGCGACGGCTCCGACTCCATTAAAAACTCAGGATCCTCAATCAACTCCTTAACCAAATCCCGATCCCTCACCCACCCATACCCGACAAAACCCAGCACCCTCTCCGTCGCCGGAATCCGGGAAGACAAATTTACCGACGAAGCGAAAACCGGCGGCAACGTAATATCCTTATGAGGAATAAACTTCCCAGCCGGAACCGACCAACCAGAGAGCTGAATAGCGTTCTTCTTCAACTCAACGACGTTCCGATCAGAGGCGTAGCCAACGCCGGCGGACGAGAGAAAAAAGTGATCGGCGCCGAGAGTGCGATTCCAGTACGGCAGTTCCGTCCGGAGCTTGCGAATCAAACGGGCGAGTGAGCGCGTGGAGAGATCGGGAGGAAAGGGGATGAAGAACAGATGAGCGTGGTGGGGATTATGGGTGTTGTAGGGGCTGTCGAGGAGGGAATTGTAGAACAGAGATTCGGCGGCGGAAGGGAAGGAAATGGGTTTGAGAGGGATGTAGGAGAAGATTTTGAAGGAATCGGACATGGATTTGTAGTTTTTGGGAAAAATGGGGGACAGATACGGAGAAGTGGAGGCGGTGGCGAGGAGAGAGAGGGAGAGGAGGAGAGAGAGAGGAATGAGAAAAGCCATTGTTGAAGGAGGGAAGTTGCAGAGTAATTTGAGGAAGAAGATGATGGATATTGAAAAAGTAAGAGAAAGGGACTGTTATTACTTTTATTATTTATTATTATTATTATTATAAGGGACGACTGCTACAAATTGAATAAAAATATAAAATAGTAATTGGAATCGAAATTTTGAAATTGTCAAATACGAGCAAACGTATATTTTCTGCCTGCCGGCTGCTTCACTCTCATTTTTTGTTATTATTATTATTATTATTATTATTATTATTATTTTCAGCCTTTTTATCTAATATTACGTAATTTAAGGCTAAACATATAATAAAGTCCATAATAATTGAGCATTTAATTTGATGCCGCCAACGTAATTCACATTGTATTCTATTTCTCTTGAGGGAGATTTTTCGCCAACCATCGAGTACATATTCAACTTTAGAATTTATTTACAAATATATCAAAGTATCAAATTAATTACACATCTATTTTTTCATATTTTTAAATTATTAAAACAAAAATGGTAGATGTTCATCATACACTTCCAATCCACAAATTTCCTCTCATTTTTCAACCCAATTAATTGTATTGTTTTCATTTAATACGTTTCTTTAATTAATTTTACTGAAATTGCCATATAAAAATGAGATCTTCTTTAATTCAATTAAAGAATTTCAATCTTAATTTTTCAATGTTATTTGTTACATATTTTTCATAATATAAACCATTTTACATACATTTATATTTATATTTCATAATATAATATTATTATACGATTTTACAAAGAAAATAATAAGTAGCATTATATAGACTTTAAAAAAAAGGTAGTATTATATAGATTTAATACGGTATTATAAATACAATATCGTGTATTATTAATAGAGTATTATCATTAATACGAATTACTATAGTTTGTTAATTTTTTTTTAAATAACCATATTTTAAAGTATTTTCTTAATTTGATTATTCTTGATAAATTTTTCTTTAGTATTTCATACTATTTTCACATTATACTGTTTATCAACGAAAATTTCTATCATTTTTCATATATTGTTTTGATGTAGAGATAAATAATATGTATATTTATATCAATTTATGTTGTCATGTATGGTTTTCATGATATGTAATACATTTACATCACTAGTATTTTACAATTTCATAATGTGTTCTAGTGTACCTTATGTTTGAAACTAGTTTATTAATACCATAATACAATAACTTGCAAAGTAAGACATCATTATAAGAGATCACCATCAAAATTAAGAAATCTCAATAAAGTTGAGGTCATATGAAATCAAAACACGTCAACAAAAATTCAAAACTAAGAATAAAATAAAAGTTCATGCATAACGAAAATCAAAATTACGACTATTATGACAACAATTTGAAGCTTGATGGATCATATAGTTCGGGTTCAATTGCGTTCTCTTCTCCTTATCTCTTGTTTGTACCTTCGCTTAACCAAACTTGGATGTCAATGACGGTTTCAATATACTCGAGGGCATTTTTTATGTTTATTCCGTTTTTTTTTCTACATCAGAGAACATACTTTCACATCTAAGCTGCAAAAAAAACTTATATTTACGGTTTAATATCAATATCATTATAAAGTATTACACAATGTTATATATTTATAATACATCAGTTATTGTTCAATGTTCGTTAATACCATTCATCCATTATACTAATAATACAATAGAGTATGTCATCATACCACCAATGGAAAATAAAAAAGCTAAACTACAGACAATACGTGTAGATTATTGAAGATATATAATGGTTAATCTTACCAAAATTTCCAAACAGTATTACAAATGAGTTCTATTTTTTCAGTAATCCACATAATACATACCTAATATAATATGTAATACCAATTATGACTTTTTCACCACAACAGTATTAACAAGCAAATAAATCATTCTTCATACAAATATTTCGAAATTACGTGGTATTTGTATGATAAAATATTATTGTTCTACCAATTACTATGATATTACATAAAACTTCAACCTAATATATAGATTCAGACTTCACAAAACTAACATGCACTTCGAAATTACATACCTTAATTGTTTTTTTTTTTAATATTTCGAAAACTAAATAATGTATTTCTTTAATAACGGCCTCTAATCGTGCCATTCAAATACAATCATAAGACTAACAGAAAATCAATATAAAACGATTTTATAATCTAAAAAAAGATAAAACCAGACCTTTTAATCCTTGTCACCGTTGAATGAACATGTACGGTCGAAGTATGTTTCGACTACAAATCTTTATTAGATCTTGCTTCGATCTAATACTACGTTTGTCTTGTTGAATAACGGTGAAATAGATTAGATCTCGTCCGAAGATCATGGTCACAATGTGAAAGATTTCGTCGCCCTGTATTTTCGAGAGGAAAATTAGAAACATTTCTTCTACTTGATGTTGCATGAGAGTGAAATTTGATTTTAGTGGGATTTTTTTTTATAAAAAAAACGGGGAATTACCTGTTTTTGGGAAAGTGAACGAACAATTTTAGGAAGTGGAAAGAGAATCAATAAATTATGGTTTATTTCCCCTATATTTTTAATTAATGATAATAGATATAATAAGAACCGTAAGGGTGTTATTGTATTCTACAACTTATTTAATTTTTCTACATATAAATGAATGAATATTTATGTAATTTATTTTCTAATTGTATAGTTTTGTAAAATTTATATCACCAATAAGAGGAGAGCTCTAACAACATCTTATACAGTCTAGTAACCATGAGGTTACAGGTTCGAATTCCCCCCTTCTCCAATATTGTTGTATCAAAAAAAAAAAAAAAATCAAATTTGGCTAGACATATAAAGGCCTCTATTTTTAAATTATTATTATTGTTAAAGTCGTATCTTATACTCGAAATAATCCATTTTAAAGATTATGGTTGAACTAAAAAAATAAATTATTCATATAAAAGAAAGTTTAATTATTGATAAGTTTGTTTATCATTTTTATTATTAATATTTTTTTTAATAAAATATGATATAT
>JBBMKA010000003.1:8101878-8120507 GCA_037833695.1 Sechiopsis laciniata
TTCAATAATATTTGGTATTGGTTTAGTAACTTCTTCATTATTAAGTTGTACAAGATACAGTGAAGAAATGTTCATTTGAGAGGATATGATGTACTTAGACAATTTTTTTGAATCAAATTGAAAGTTAAGATATTCTTAATTTTGACACCATAATAAAATCAAATTGGTAGATAATAAATTTATATGGAGTAAATGGTCAGTTAAGAGAAAAATTCCAATTTCTCAAAAAAAAAAAAAAAAAAAAAGATTCCAAATTATGTTCGGAATTTTCAATAATTTGGTAAAATTTTCATGTTCGTTTTTCTGACTTTTATCCCCTTCAATATTCTGCCAATTTAGCCAAGTCTGGATAAATATGCGAGAGTCAAATATTGATTTTTGACTTCTAATTATCTTTTATTATATAATATTTTTGTACAAAAAATATGAAAGAATGACATTTGTATCTTGAATTGGAAAGAATTTAGCAATATTTGAGAGAGATTCAAATTTAAGATTAATTTTATTGGAGAATGAAAAATAAAGAAAAAAAGAAATGGAAGGAAATGAGAAGGTAATTGTATGTTTCCAAGTTATGAGACTTATCAGAAAAATACCCGACGCAAACGTCACGCTGATATGACCTCCTAACTATCTCTTTTTTATTTTATTTAATTTTTAATTTTGGGATTTAATAACAATTGGGAGTAGATAAATTTGACTTCATAATTTTTTTGAAATTTTCCCTTAATTTTATGTCACAGATTTTTGTTAACTTCTAATTTTACTTGTCAAGCTATATCAATTTTCATTCTAAATTTTCAATTTCATTAAAATTGACCTTGTTGCAATATTTATTTTTTCATATTCAATTTCTGTAAGTTCACCTCAAATTGTAACAAAAGGTAAGATCAAGATCCATCAACAATTCTTGAGTTTCTATTTTAAAAAACAAAATCAAACTTCGCATAAAATTAAATTTAGAGTAATCCTCAATATCGTTGATTAACTATGTAAAAAATAATTTTTTTCACATAATTTTTATTTAAAAAATCAATTAACTTTCTATCATGCTTTGCACAGTCGAAAGGTGGAAGCTATTGAAGAAGATTGAGAAATAATTATATTATTGATAAGAATGGAGAAAAAAATGTAGAGGCACATTATGCCATGCTCTTACAATCCTAAAACCTTAACTATATATAGAAAACCACAATCTCAATCTGGTGAGTCTAATGGACCTTACACAACAGTATATTAACATAAACATACTAATACTAATACTATACTAATTTTAATTACTCTAACAGTTTATTTCAAGCTTCAATAAGTTTGCATGAGCTATATATTTTTATATTAACTAAATGTACAAGAGAATGTTATTGACATTTTTTTGAAGTTGAGAATTTTTTTTTTTTTTTTTTTAATTACAACAATTTAGAGGTAGAGAGTTCGAACCGACGGCTTCTTGGTCGTTGGGTGTACAATTATTTATTTATTTTATTTTTAGTTAAGATAGTAAATTTATCCAAGTTTGAAGTGCACTTTGATGAAAATAAAAGGGTATGAGTGGAAATTGGAATTTAGGTCTGAGTGGAATTTAGTATTTTTCTCTTAATTTATATTTGTTTATTTGTTTAGCATTCAAATTTTAAATTGTTTTTAATTATATGGATGAAATTTTGGCATGTTCAAATATTAAATTAATTTATGTTTTATAAAAAAAAAATAGAAGAAAAAAAAAATTAAGTCCTACCATGTGATCAGATTCACCAATGAATGAATAAGAATGGCTATTGGTCTGAATTTTATTTCATCTCTTTTTTATTTTTAGTCAACTTGTCAATGTTATGTTTTGTATTCAAAATCAAACATAATTTAATCGACATTCTAATAAATACGAAATTTTTAGTTTAAGCCTTTCATGTATATTAAAATAAATATTAGATTTCAAAAAATATTAAAATAAATATTATATTTTATCGTTAAAATTTTTTAAACAATAGATTCAAAATTTCGATTTAAATCTATGTGTCTTTTGCATTTAACAATTTAATAAAAACTCTTCTAAAAAACTATTTAACACAACATATCAGTATTCAAATTGTAACTTTCTCCCAAATAATACTCTATTCTAATTCATTTTTTGATGAATATATTTAAGTTAAAAATATGGCAAAATTAGTTTTCTTTAAAGAAAAAAAAAATATAAGACAATTTGTTAAAAGATTTTACCTCAGAATTTAGAAGAGCAAAACTTTCAATTCCAAAATCACAAAAAACAAAAAAAATTAATAACTTTTCTTAAAAGTTTTTTTAACACGCAATTTTCTTGAACTTTTTAAAACAACATTCTCTTAAAGTAATATGTCCTTAAAGTTAAAGTTAAGAATATTTATAATATCAATTCAACATATATATCTCTCCGATAAACAAGTGGATATGTTTGGTTTTTCTAAAACATATTTATCTATCTTTTTATTAAAATTGATAAGATTAGATATATTGATTCAAAAAAAAAAAAAGACAAAAATGATTAGATATATTAATTACTTAATTATGACTAACGGTTTATTTGTCATCAAGTTTTAATCCATTAGTTATATATCAATTATAAAATATCGACTAACTAATATTTTTAATTATTATCATACAAGTAGATGTCATTTTCTACTATATATATATATTAATCATGTGCTATTATATTGATGTAAGATTACCAATTAAAAGTTAAAATTATTATATCGTATATTAGTGTTATCGACTCATTAATACTGCACTTTATCGAAAGTTTTGAAGCTTAAATGTGTAAGCATGTGCGTCTCAAATGGGACGAAAATAAAATTTAAGGTAAGAGTTGACATCGTCCCATGAAAAGAAATCTTTTGAGTAAAAATTGATACATCTTATTAAAATTATGTTTATGTATATATATATATAAACTTTTCCTTTTATAATTTTTTTTACGGTTCAGTACACGAGATTTTTTAAAGAAATGTTTGTTCATGGAGTTGAACTTATGTTTATATAGATTTATGTGAATGTAGTTCGATCTCTTACTCAAGTGCATGATTCCCTTAAAGAATATAGTGTGCAACTATCTTGAGGTTTGTAAAAGGAAACGATACAAAATGCTTAAGAAATACTCATATATCTGTCTTCGAATTTGATTGCTTGTTTATGGAACTGCTTACCTTTCGAAGTGATTTTGGTCTTCAAAATGGTGTTTGATTTAAGAACCTTTTTTAGTGAGGTCAATGATTGTGTTTTGTTAGGATTCATTTACAAAAGATATGAGTTATTCCCTTTATTGCCAATTGATTTTGATGTGGGACATCATATTCTCTAATATGGCATTAGAGCCCATAAAACAAAAACGAGTATCAGTCTAATAAAAATGAAATTGAGACCCGATTCAAGATTGATGGGTCCAAAAGAGGCACCATCTTAATGAGACATGTTAGAATCTTATAAATTGTCCCACATTGAAAAAGTGAGGAATCTAATAAACGAGTATTAAAAAAAGATATGAGTTACTCTCCAAACTCAAATATCTTTCAAATTAAATCAATAACCCAAACCATTTCAAAATTATATGATAAGTTGTTTTCAAACTTCACATAGGAAGAAATTTGAAATCGTTATTTATAAGGAAAATGAGGACTAAGTGATCATAGAGATTTCATTCTTCAATTGATAGATCATAGCTTATTGCTTGGTTACCTAGAACTAGAAGTCACAATTTAAGGATGAGATTGCTACATGTGAGTATGAGAAATCCCTCCCTATTGAAACTCATGATTTTTTAGTCACGATCAATTACACTATTACTTTTGTTTTTGTTGATTTTTCTTTTTTTTCTCTTTGTATCCCATCTATCGGATTCAAATCACATGAATTGAATTATAACTTTTAAAATTTTTGAGAACTAAATTTTAACTTTCTTGCTATATGGTACCATAATTAATTTTCAATTTATTCATGACTCATATTTTCTAAAATATGATACTATGTGAATGATAGCAAAATATCGTTTCTCGAGATTGAATCTGTAACCATGGTGTTGAACTGAATTACTACCAATCAATGAAACCAACACCCTACTCACCGTTTCGTACAGAGATATATGATTTGATATTTGAGAAATTATAGATTAGAATTTCTAATTCAAATATCATTAAATTTAAAAAATGGCTAGATTTTTTTTAAATTTAATTTAATTTATTTTTTAAGTTCTACTACAATTCAAATGAGATATTCCAATTCATGATTTTTAGGTCATTAGGTTAACCCTTGATATTGCTCGTTACAGGGCTGTTTGTTTGTCATATTTAACTAGGATTTGGTTGGAGGATTTATCCATTTCTCTTTGAAAACCTACATCCAAATTAGTTTTTATTAACTCCTTATTTTTATTTTTAAAAGTAACTTTCATTTATAACAATTCATTTAATAACTATTCAATCATTTTTAACTATTTATTTTTAATTATTCATTTCCAATCAATCAAAATAACTCATTTTTTACCACTTATTTTTAATAATTACTTTTTTAACTACTTGTTTTAAATCTATATGCAAACAAAGTTTTGATTCTAAATCTTCTATACAAAAACCACATTCAAACAACATTTTAGTTACAAGCTATCATAATAAATCTTCAATATAACTCCTTAAGTTAAATCTGCTTTAAATATGACAAATTTTAACTAAATTTTATTTTATTTTATTTTATTTTTGAACTTTGTTCGTTGAAGAAGAAAGGGAAGGGAAAGAAAGATTGGGCAATATGCAAAAGAAGAAATTGGAAGAATATCCTGTAAGCATGTCAAACCCATCTTCGATTTCAATCTCTCTGTAAAAAAAAAACTCTCTAAAAGATGGCTTTTACGCCCATTTGATGATATCTTCTTCCACCATTGCTTTATTCATCTCCGCCTCAGCAGATTCCCCACTCCATTTTTTCCTCTTCATTGCTTTCCCAAGCCAAGAATCTCTCATCACTCACAGATTCTCTCATTTCTGTGCTGTGCTGCTTTTAACGATGCCCATTTCATTGTTCTTCAAAAATCCCCTTTCTTCAAACCCCTTTTCCCCCCTTCTCTCTTTCTGGGTCATTTTCGATTTCGAAACCCTTTTTCGGGTTCTATGGCTTCTTATGATGTGGCTCATCTATCTCACCCTTGTATTTCTGGTATTTCTAATCGACCCTTTTCGTTTTGATTTTTCATTTGGGGATTTGGTGGGGGTTTTTTTAGTTTTTGATTTCTTCTTCTTTTTTCACAGGGGATTCTTCTTCTTCCTCTTATGGAGAGAAAAAATCTGGGTGGATGAAATGGTTGAGCAGAATTTTCAGACCAGGAGCCAACAGGGGAGGTGGCGGTGACAGCCGCCGCTATCCATGTCAGCTTCTTGGTGATCAGGAAAACATGTTCCGGCGAGCTCCGGCGAGATCATCGGTGAACTTCTGTTTTCTTTTTCCACTCACTTCAGTTTGATGTTCTTTGATTAGGAGATATTCAACTTTTGTAATGGTGTTTGATGTATTAATAGACAAAGCATATGATGTTGTTGGTTGACTTTTTCACTTTTTGAGTGATTTGGGATAATTGTTTGTTTCTCTTTTATGGATATTAGCTTACTGGAAGTACTTGGAAGCCCTTTTCTTTTGTAAAGTATTAAAGTTGTTGTAGTTAATGGCAATCATAGTCTCATAAGTATGTTAGCTCAACTTTACTGACTTGAACTAAACCAAGTTGATTATTAATTAATCAGTGGTATGTTCATTCTTTTTTTTTTAATAAGATTTGGTACTTGGACAGTCTTTGAACTGGATTTTCCTTCTTTTGATTGTATTTAAAGTAGCCAAGGGAGCATGTTTAAGCAAGCCCATCACAGTGTAAAACAGGGCAAATGAGGAATACGGTTTAATTTGAATAATGCTGGGGAAGAATTTACAATGTATTAACTGATCGGTTGAATGTGTACATTTCTTTATCGAATTGTTATTTGAACAGGACGATCCTTCTAGAGCTCAAAAGGAGAAAGAAGAACTAGATCACGCAATTGCACTCTCCCTAGCTGAAGATTTGAAAAAGCGAGATCGTATGAAACTGAACTTGGATTTTAAATGTTTGCTCTGTAACTCTTCTCTCAAAAAGTAATCATTCTTTTTGTTCGTCAGGGTGTCGTTGGCGTACAGAAGATGATGAAGGAATTGCTAGTGAGTTGCAGGACAAGATGAATTTATCTCCTCATCCTTCTTTTGCCCCACCTCAGATCCATCCTGGTGAATATAGGTATATCTTTACTCATCTGTATCATATTAGCAAATGAACTTTATTCAACTATCTTTTTATCCACTCACTTGTATATAACTCCAGCTTAAGTAGACAACAAATTCCTATTTCAAGTATAGGATTTTGGATTAGTTCATATAATGGTCTTCTAAGAAGGGTTTAACTGTTATATGCATGGTCATGCCTTGAAGTCGTAGACATTGTGGTGGCTGCAAACGTGCAATCGAGTACGGCAATTATTTGGGATGCATGGGCACCTACTTCCATCCTGGATGCTTTTGTTGTCATTCTTGTGGCTATCCTATTACCGAACGCGAGGTATTCTAATATCCTATCCTTCTTTTGGTCACAATATTGTAGCTGTGATTTTCTTCTCCTTATTGTGCTTTCCACTCTGTTTCCTTTCCTTTTCGTTCACGTTCAAGCCTAATGCCGAAATTTACGGTTAACGATGCTTACCAACTTTATCATGTAGTTTCTCACTAGTTCTTCTTTTTTTTTTTCTCTATGGACTCTAGTTTTCTTTGTCTGGGAAAGATCCATATCACAAGTCTTGTTTCAAAGAGCTGACCCATCCAAAGTGTGAAGTCTGCCACCAATTTGTAAGAATTTCATTATTATCTTCATGGCTCATTACTTTCTTATCATGCATGTACTAGTAGATTGTGAGAAACATTTCGCTAGTTGTAAAAGACAGGGATCCAACATATTTCTTTTATCAAATAGATCTTCCTGATTCATTAGTTCTCTACTTTCAGATCCCCACAAATCGCGCCGGTTTGATTGAGTACAGATGTCATCCATTTTGGTCTCAAAAGTATTGTCCATCACACGAACATGACAACACAGCCCGTTGTTGTAGTTGCGAACGATTGGAGGTATCAACTAAAATAATTGACATTAATTCCCAAATCATAAGTTATTTATCTCCATTCTGAGCTTGGACGAGGTTGATGTTTATCCCTCTAGTGCTAACTACAGTTTTATATATACAGTCTTGGAATGCAAGATACATTTCTTTGGGAGACGGACGGAGCGTATGCCTAGAATGCATGGAGTCTGCTATCATGGACACCGGAGACTGCCAACCGCTCTACCACTCTATCCGTGACTATTACGAAGGAATGAACATGAGAATAGATCAGCAAATTCCTATGCTTCTAGTTGAAAGACAGGCACTAAATGAAGCTATTGTTGGAGAGAAGCATGTAATAAGCTATTTTGTACACTTTTTACCTATAAAGCAATTCCTCTGATAAGTATTTTTTCTTAACAGGGCTTCCATCACATGCCCGAAACCAGAGGTTTATGCCTTTCTGAAGAGCAGACTGTCACCAGTGTATGTGTTTTATGGTTGAAATAGTTGTTTTTCTATTCAAAATTGTAGAGTAGCTATCAGGGTTCTTATAGGTATTGAACTTATTCTTGTTAATCATGTTCAGATCCTCAAGAGGCCGAAAATTGGAGGGCATCGACTCGTAGGAATGAAAACTCAACCGCAAAAGCTGACCCGTAGATGTGAAGTTACAGCCATTCTTGTTCTTTATGGTCTCCCAAGGTAGTGATTCTTGATCTTCATACAATGAGACGTTTATTAATGATTCTGAAGTTTGTATAGTATGAATATATCTCAAATGGGAAGATAAAACAAACATATTTTGGAAGTAGTACTTTTGTTTTAATGGTTGAGACAAGAAGATGGATCATTATTTTATTTTTTTCACTTTTGGACATAACGTTACTTGATAGAAATTTTAGGCAGGTGAAATGCTGTCGAAGTGTACATTATTTTCAATTACGGTTCTTTGGTCGAGTTTTCTCTTTCCACCATTTTTATACTCTTCACTTTTATAGATTACTCACAGGTGCTATTCTAGCCCATGAGTTGATGCACGGCTGGTTACGTCTAAAAGGTGAACCTCCATCTTCTTCCTTTGTTTTTATGAATCTTTATCCATTTTGCTTACCATGAATACTGAAAGTACTGGAAATTATGCTAGGATTTCGCAACCTTAACCCGGAGGTAGAAGAAGGTATCTGTCAAGTGCTTTCCTACATGTGGCTCGAATCAGAAGTAATGCCGGGGTCTAGATCGGGGGCTTCGACATCAGCTGCGTCCTCATCGTCTTCCTCTTCCTCATCCTACTACTCTTCAACGTCAAAGAAAGGTGGTAGATCTTCTGCTGAAAACAAACTGGGTGCATTTTTCATGCACCAAATAGCGAATGACGCCTCGACGTCTTATGGGGATGGTTTCAGAACTGCTAATGCTGCTGTTAATAAATATGGCTTGCGTCGGACACTCGACCATATTCGAATGACCGGAAGTTTCCCTGTGTAATTAAACATGTCTTCTGGATAGCTTGATGTGGGAAGGTATTGTATCTGTTACCAGATCGAGCTCAATATAAAGAATTGGAACTGTTTCTTCTTCTTGTTTAGACAGTATCTGGTTCAAAAGCTAAATCAATCTCTTTTGTTATAACATGTATGTCTTCTTCTAACTTCGGTATTAAAAGTGTCAACCTTTGGCTTCTTTTTTTTTTGGTACCTCTTTTCCAACCTTTTTTAGTACAACATTTGAGGTATTCGAACCCTTCTATATCGATGATACATGTCAATATTTATTGAATGGAGCTATTTTTTATTGTTCCATATCTTTGGGAGATGAAAACAAAACAAATAACTCAAAGGATTATCAAAAAGAGAATGAGAAACAAAAAAACAAAAGTAACTGAGAAGGATTGTTGAGATATGCCTTGAATTGTTTAATGCTCTACGATTACTTAGTTGGGGGTCTCGCTGCCCGGTCAATGAGTTGGGATCCTAGGGTGAAGCCCATGGTGGGGGTTTAGGGGCAACACACTTGAAACAGAAATGAAATATGTTATCTAATTTCTATTTTTGTATATGGGCTTTTATGTAATTGTGTCTTATTTGTAATAAAAATCGACAATGCTTCCGAAACCATAATGCTCTCGGAAACCCCGATGATTGACATTCTGTATTTTTGCCATATCCTTAATAAAATGTTTTTTCTCTCTATCCGTGGAGTAGCTAACACACTGTTAATGAATCACATAAATTTTATGTTCTTCTCTTTTACGTTTTTCTTGTAGTTTTGATTGATGGTTGATTGTGGTTTTCATAAGATGCATAAAGAAAAGTCAAAATGTGAAACAAATGGAAGATGACAGATTATTAGGATAAGTCATACTTTGGTTATTTTGATTTTTCAACAATTTCTCCTTAAAATAAGTAAAGAATATCTTCTATTCTCAATTTACTATTTAAAAGTTGAAACAGAACAGAACTCATTCTCCTACATCTCCAATATTTTACAATTTAAGAGAATAAGAATATTGAAGTTCTTTTTTTTTTGGTCTTACTTTTGTACTATTATTCTAATTCTTACAAAAGTTTTACTTTCAACGATTTTGTTTTAGTCAGATTTTGAACATGCCATTTAAATTAACATCTTCATATTTTACTATTTAAATGATGATTAAGAATTTTAAAGTTTTAAAATTTTAAAATTCATTTTATGCTATTTCTTTATTCTTTAAAAGTTAAAAATTGTCTGAGAGGTCAATTAAATTCTCATGGTAGAATTTTATTATTAATTATTTAATATCATTCTAACATCGATACGTTTTATCGAGAAATTATATTGAATAAGCTATTTTCACAAACTAATTATAAATGTAGGTAAATTCTAAAGTATTTGTATCCATAATTATTAATACATTTTATTTTATTAAAATAAATACATTTTAATATTGTATTATAAATACTATCAATATTATGTATTATACTTATTAATATTAGTATTATAAAAAGAAAAAAATGTGACAATACTCATTAATATTGTTACATTTTTTTTAAGTGGCTGTAATTATAATTATTTTTTAAATTTAACTAGTTTTTATAAGTTTTCCTATTTTATTCTTTAAATAAGCGATAAGTATTGCATAAACAAATGTCAAAGATGAAATTCTAAAATAGAATATTTGAAAAATCAATTCAACAACCAAAACTTCAAAAGAAAAGAAAAGAAAAAAAAACTATAACGATTTAAGGTATGTATATAATTTTATAATATGAGATTAGAGCTTAAATGTTAAGTTTGCTCAATGGAATATAACTCAGTTTATTCAAAAGAAAAAAAAAAGGGAATATAACTCAATTCATTTATGTTTTGTTTTCAAAAAAAGAAAAAGAAAAAAGCATTTATGTTTCTTTTAAAATAAAAAAACTCAATTCATTTATAATAATTTCAACCAAAAGTTCAATCGATTTTACATCATGACAGCTAACGTAATATTCCAAATATTATACGACCAATAAACATGTCTTGTATTTTTTATGACTAAAAATTAAAACTTCACCCTACTGTATATTCGATATTCGAATAACATAAACGTAGATTCGAAAGATAACAAGAAATTTTAAACAAGGTCGTAAAAAGGAAGTCCATGACCAAATATCGTATATTTGGTGAACCATCGAAGTGATATCTGTACATCGAAAA
Organism: Sechiopsis laciniata; assembly: GCA_037833695.1. NCBI lineage: Eukaryota > Viridiplantae > Streptophyta > Magnoliopsida > Cucurbitales > Cucurbitaceae > Sechiopsis > Sechiopsis laciniata. Next base: position 8,112,687 of record JBBMKA010000003.1, read on the forward strand.
ATGTTATATCTTACAATCTCAAGTGCAAAACTATGACCCCTCCCACCAACAAATTCGCTTTTTTATTATTTGCACAAAATCAGATTTCTATTCACAAGTCTTTTCTTCAAATCGCTGCAACTACAATTTGGCATTTGTATCTGCTAATAGGCTCTTCAGCGTCTCATATGTCATGAAGCAAATGCCCACCCCAGGCACAACTTTGTAGTATTCAGGCAGAATACCTCGGTACAAACCACGGAAGCCTTCCGTCTGCAATATGTGCCTGAATATGCCAAGTAGGCCTGTCGTATACACCCGAGCTCGGCCACCAACTCCTTCCAACTGCTTCCGCCTCCTCACGAGATCCAGGGGGAAGGTTGCTGCAAATTATAGTGGGTAACATAATATAAAAAAAACAGATAGAGACGACCTACAATTTCACTTCACAGGGAAAGATTAGGCATCAGAAGTTGCTAGCATGAAACAATTCTAAGTTTCTAACCCATCAACTTTGAACTTTTTTAATATAGAACCAGAGGTTGTACACTATTTTACTGTGTAGCTCAATAGTTTTACCATTTTGATATGTGCTCAATTATAAATAGTTTGCAAGGAAGTTGCTAGACCTACCCTTTGAGCCTAGGCGCAGGCTTGAACAAGTCTTTTTAAAACACTGATACATATCTTATTGTTTTTTTTTTTTCAATATCCGTGAGAGTCTGGATCAGCTTGGATAGAGTAGAAGTCCTCAAAAGAGTTAAAAATAGACTATTGAGGCTTAAATGATTGACAAATCCATTAAAAAAAAAATGTAAAAGAGAGCCCAAGTGAGAAGAATACCTCAGATGGGGCCCCCTCAGACCTGAAAATGATGTTCTAGTATACGTTATTATTAATAGTGCCAAACTCCTGCAATGCTCAGGGAGACTGCTACTAAAACCAATCTTGATGCAACATTTTTATAAGTTGACGAAACAAATTAAGGTGATAATATGGCTTATTTTCCTAAATTTTGATAATGCCATACAAAAACACAACTCCGGATCCAGTCTCTGTCTTTAGGGTCAGTCTGGTTAAATACTTTGGTGCAGAGCCTGCACCACAGCCTGTTTCTCTGCATCAAAAGCATGGAAAACAGCTATATGTATTAACCTCTTTTTTGCACTGACATTTCTTAACAAAACAATGAACAGTTGAAATAAAACTTAGCGATTAGCATCACAATCTTAGGTAAGTTGACGGCAATGCATGTAAAACAAAAGATTAAATATGAAGGACGTCGAAAGAAAGACTTTCTAATCCCAGAATGAAGAAACCACTTAAATCCATAAAATACTACGATAAAAATTGCAAGAAACATTGCATAAGAGAGAACAGCTCCATTGAAATTGATTCCCTCTGAAAATTAACCCATCAGAGATCACTCACCTGTAGAGGATGCAATGCCTGATAAACTGCCACAGGTCAGACTAACCAAAACTGTAGAATCATGAGGCCTAAAATAACAGGGGAGACATTTTAGGACTAAGTACAGTTTGAATCAAATCCAACATCAAACTGATGGATTGGTTAGAAAATCCTTACCTACGAGACTGCCAGAAAGACCTCAAGCTTTCATACACTGAAAAGCTGATAGCTATGTTCGGACCAACACCCTGCATTGAAGACAGAATTTGTTGAGCTATATTCTCAAAACAGGGCTTGTATTCTTAGTATTACAACTTGGAAAGTAATAAAATGCATACCAGTAGTGTTGCTCCAAGTCCCTTGTAAAGGCCTAGAACACCCTCATCTCTACATATTGTTCGCAAAGTATGCCAAATACCGTTGTAATAAATCACTTTCGTCTGCAAAGCACACATCTATAAAGTTAATGCAAAAACAAGTGCCTATGCTAACATATGATTACGACCCATCAAGCCATGACTTAAATAAAAGATCAACAAATCAAGAAAAATCAGATAAAAAAAGAAAGAAAAAGATATGAATATATAAGACGATGGATGCCATCCCGAATGAGCCTGTCTAGCGTCTAGTAAGATGAAATGGGAAGACTGCTCACTGCCAAGCGCATTGAATTTTAAGATCAGTCTAGACTCTAGTCTAATAACTCATCAAAACCACTACTCAAGATTAGCAACCATACAAGGCAGTCAAGTTAATTGTAACAACTGCAGTTTACAAGACTATTCCAATCATATGATCTCACCTGAGCAGCAAGGCGAGTCCTTACGAGGTCTAGTGGATATGTAGTTGATGCGGCCGTAATTCCTGCCAAGCCGCCACCCAGGAAGTGAACTAAAAGATCTGTACTCATGTGATCCCTATGACGTTCAAGACCTGGGACCATGTGTAGTAACTACATAACATATAAAAGATTAATTAAGTTCGAGGCAACTGAAAAAAAATCAAACAGAAAATAATTCAGAGGTATAAAACTCTATGATGGTATTTATTCATGAAAAGATAACGCCAACCTTTTTGAAGCGTTCATATGCATAGAAATTGATTGAAGAATAAGGCAGACGATGAGCAATTGTAACAAGATTCCCTTTCCAGAAAGCTCTTATTCCTTCCTCGTGAACAATTCGTGAAGCCTCATGCCATATGCTGGCTTTCTTCAGCAAAGCTACGTCAGAGTGCATCCCTTGGACCTGACACAATAACAATTTTTTCCTTTTTGAAAACCGGGAAATCAGAGTTTCACTTCACTAACAATTAACAAAGCAAATATGCATCAATCAATGAAGAACAAAATGGCACAAGTCATACAAACTCATCAAATGCCAAAAGAGACATGAAACACAACACTAAATTGACAGACCACTATACCGGTTTTTAAGAAATCAGGACACGGGCACAGTTAAGAACGAGTTTGTTTATTACAACATCCTGCTCTTTTCTATTACAAGTTCAATTATGATATATCTGCGTCTGAAATTTGTTAAAGAGAATAAAAAATGATAAAACATTTGGCATTCCAGTTTAAAAGCTCATAGATATATCGGATAAAAGTTAAAAAATCACAAAACCATGATCTTTCATCTCATAGGAAAAATACTACAGCTTCTTCTAAAGAACATGTTGACAGAAAAGGTTTTTCCAATTTGTACCATAGCAAAAGGAAAGAACAAGCATACACTAAAATATAAAACGAATTTGAAAATCAGATAGTAAATGCTGTATAATGCATTATAATTCAGAAAATGCATTCACATAGTAATCATATACTTCCATTCTCATCATAAATATAATCTGAGTAAAATCGAAATCTCCCACCCTTGTTACCAAAGTACGTTTCTCACCTCACTTGGTTATAATACAAAAGTCCTTTTCAAACATCAATGAAAGTTTTTGTTTCCTATCAAAAAAAAAAAAAAATGCAAAAGTCAGTCACTCTTCAACAAAAACTGTTAGGGTGTCATCATTCTGTGTCAGTTTCCGACCCAGAAATTGACCTATTGATTTACTTTAAAATTTAACCAAAAAAAATGAGAACCGAACGGTCGGTTTAGTCAATCATTTCGGTCGGTTAAGTCGATTAATTCATTTAATTCTTTTTATAAAAAAAAACATATTTATCATATCATTAAGGAATTTTGAGAAGTAAATTTTAAAAAATTGGTCATAGAATATATTTTTTGAAATATGTTTAAATTTAAGTTAATTTTACCATGATGAACAATAAATTATAATTTAATTATATGATTATAGGTTAATTAAAAAGTAATTTAGAGTTAAAAAATATTAACCACCAACTAACCGACTTATTTGACGAAGTTTTCGACACCGACTAACATATACTTAAATACTCCTAACTAGCTTCAAAGTTTTCGAAGAATGTATGAACACTCCTAAAACCTGTATTCCAAAGCTATCTAGCTTCAAAAAAAATGCTCATCGAAAGAGAGAACAACTGGATAAAAAAACAGTCACGATCCAGGATTTCCATATGCCAAAAGCAAACAACTGGAGTGATCAGCGGTAGCATAGAGGAATTAGGCAAACAACATCATCACATTAACGAAGAACCGACATAAACCAAAGTAAAGTAAACCTGAAAGAGAATGGTAAGGCGAGCGAGTGGCGCAGTACAGGTCTTACTAAAAGCACCGGCAACGCCACCGGAGAGAAGCTGCGACACCGTGCCAATCTGCGATTGCTGAAGCGACTGTTGCTTTTTCGGAGCGTAATTTCTGGCGGCGCCACCGTCGACGGAACCGAGAACTCTCTGCCGTTCATCCATCATCACACCAACCCTAGCCTCCGTTTGCATGCCAAAAATCTCAAATCCGATCGAAATCCTCAAAAGCAGAGATCAGAGTTTTGTAAGAAAATAACAGAAATTAAAAATAAATAAAAAAAAATCACTACCAACAATTCGAAGTTGCAGCCAATACTTGGAACTTTCCCCCCCTTTGTCTTGTTCAGTTACAGAAAGAAGGAAGAGGATGAAGAGCTGCATACGTCGTCGTTTTAGCGTCTTTAAAACGACACCGTTTTTGTCACCGACCTTATGGTTCATTGAATTGCAATCTTACGTGGCATTTTGTCGATCGAGAGCTGTGTTTTGGTTAAAATACAATTGGATACCGTGGATAACCTCTCGTTGGAATTTGTGGGGTTCTTCCTATCCCTTCGATCGGAATCTGATTCTAGCATCGTCATTGATCTTGTTAACAATATTTTTTAAGATGTCACTAAACTTAACAATGTAATAGATGATATTCGGGATATGATTCTTCTATTTGGGAACATTTTCTTCCACTTATGTATTGTTTATTAAATTTTTATGCTTTTAGAATCATGATGATATATTTTTTGAGTTAGGGAAATCTTTTCCTATTGATTGCCTCTTTGATGATGTTGAAGTAGGGTTGCTCTAGAGAATAAATTTTGTTTGGATCATTTTGTGTATGGTGATCTACGTTTATTTTTGGGTCTCAATTATTATAATTAATTTTTTAATTATTATTAATTTTATGACTCCTTGTTTTATTCTCTATTTTCAATAAAAGCTTAGTTAACAGTAAAAAAAAAATGGTGGTGATTTTTTCTTTTTATTGGATCTTTGGTTTTTAATTACATAAAAATAAAGAATAAACACAATAACCTCGAAGTGAAATTGAACTTACTTTTGTATCAAGTTGCATCTCTCCATTACTATCTATAATGAGGATAACTTCATGTCCTTTCAACCGTTCCGTGCATTCACAGAAATTATTTAAGAGGCTAAAATAATAAGTTAGTATGAGAAAGAATTAAAAACTATATTTTGACTCTATAAAGAAGGCCAAATTAAATAATTTTTCCATGTTCACATATTATTGTTATAGTTTAATTGGAGAACTTAAATATAGTGAAACCACAAACATTAAATATTCAAATTTGACAAGACAATGAAATAATATTTCATAATGCTATGCTCACCAACTAACCAAACAAAGAAAACAAGCTTGAAGTCCAAACATCAATGATTAAACTCAAGCACGTCCCCAACTTCTAAGACTAATCAAGCATGAGTCTTGAAAATATGAGAGGATTCACCAACCATTAAGGAAGAGAATGTAAGTAAACATGAAATTACATATGACCATAAAATGATGATAGATCCATGTCCTTTATAGCTAGATATGAGAGATTGTTCCACCTTTTTCTATTTATTTTTCCAAGAGCCAAGGCACTAGGCTTTTGAGTATACATACAAAGGATTTTTAGACTTGATGTTATTAATTTATCCACGATAGACATGCCCTTTTTCAAAACCGTTGGATCGGTTGGATCCCACATACAAAATTTCGAATGGTTCACATTCTTAGTTGTTTCAGAACTCCCAAATAAAGTCTGCATGTAATTTCTCAAAAAAAAAATAAAAAGACCAACTATTAAAGATGGATGCACAATTATTTTATCAGGGAACAAAAACTTTTCATTAATAATGGATATATGATTATCAACTCAACATTCATAATTTCATGAATTATAGACATCCCTTATTTGGAATGAGGCAACAAAGAAAAAACATTATCCAACATAGGTATTAAAGTATCAAGAATATGACACTAATTAAGATTAAAAAATTACCACGTCATACACGGAAGTAGAGAGAAGTTATCTATGGAAGAGGTAGGGTGATGGCAATAGTGAAGTAAGGAATTGAACAAAGTCTATATATATGTATATATTTCTTTCTTGTAGTTCTAAAATAACTATTTCAAAAGAAAAAAAAAAGCTCGGAGAAAATATATTATAACTAATGTATATATAGTTTTATACATAACCTATAATCTAATGGTTCTAGTAATTATTTAATTAGTTTTTGGTAACTTAAAAAAATTTACATTTTCTTGTCAATATTCTTTTAAAAATATTTTAATTTACTCATTAATTAAAAAAAAAAAATGATATTTATGTATAGAATATTATTAGTTTTTTTAAAAATTAATATTTGGTATACATTTATTGAATTATATTTCATCAAATAAGAGGTGGGATGCATGTTAACTAGTCTTTTCTCTTGAACCAATAAGAGAGTGCTTGGACTGCAGGGTAAAAATTTTGCTGGGTAGCATGACATAGTAAAGATTTTGTAGGTGGTATAAAATATAGTAAATGAGTGTTTGAAGTGTAGGGTGTAGGTATATTAATTAGTATATTGGAAGTCAATGTTTGTAGTGCATGTACAACAGAAAGTGTACTATAAGTCAGTGTTTGTAGTGTAGGTATAACAGAGTATGTACTAGAAGTTGATGTTTGGATGCATGTATGATATAATTAAGGTAGTGGTATTTTATACTTTTTTTTTTTTTACTTAAAAAAACTTGTAAATTGAATCTCTTAATAAACATGAAAGTAATTAAATTGAAATTGACTCACTAATATTTTTTTTTTTAAGAATTGACTCAATAATGTTAATATTCGAAAGATTAAAATGTGAACATATTTTTAATTTTTAAGAAAAATGGTTTAATAGATTAATATTTTTATTTATCATCAACATAAGCTTAGTTTAAACAATCCTTCTATTTTTTGAAAACTTCGTATTTGATTTGTGAACTTGTAAGTATCAAATTTTAGTCATAAAATTTATTCTAAGAGAGAAACTCAAAGTCTATTCATACGAAATGAAAGTGAAATTGAATACGTGTGATGCTTTTTAAATTTTCTTTAAAGATTATCAAGTTGTAACATCTCGTATTTTTAGAAATTGATTATAAAATTTTAATTCCTTATGTGATTTAATAATTTAATACAAACAATCGAATTAAACGGGGTGGATTAAAGGAATTATATTGTGTTATATTATTTAATACTAAATGTTTCCTTAAAAGTTTCTTACGTTACTTAAAAGGAAACCAATTATTATTATATTTGTTTTCTAATCAAAATGTTAAGTTAAATTTAAACTTTTTATATATGCAAACACAGAACCCAAAAAGTGGCTGGAGAAGAGAAATAAAACTCCATCTTTAATTTATCTCGGTACAAAAAATATACACAACATGGGTATGTTTGGGTAGGGTGAGTTGGAAAAGGAAGGGATGGGAAGGGATAAGTAAGGAAGGGAAGTGAGAGTAAGTTAATGTTTGGTGGGAAGGGAAGAAAATGAGAAATGATAATAAATAAGTGTTTGGTGGGATGGGATGGGAAGAGAAGTGATGCAATTTTTTTTATTTGATTTATTTTTAAAAATAGATATTTAGTATTTTTTAATATAGTAATGAGAATTGAATATGTAATTGATTTATTGATGAAATATTATTTTAAAATTTAGTAGATCATAAAATTATCAAATAAAAATTAAAATAATTCAAATAACTAGACTTCATATTTGAAATA
>JBBMKA010000003.1:8129254-8140818 GCA_037833695.1 Sechiopsis laciniata
TCATTTCAAATCTTGCTTAAATTCAAGAAACAAACACCTCTATCATAAATTCCTATTTATTTATTTATTTTCCCCCAAATTGTGGGTACAAAAATGAAAGAACTAAAATGGGAAAACTTTCTTTCTTCTTCCTTGTATCACAAGTCTTATAACCCAAAAAAACAAAACCCTCTGTTTGTTGAAGGTAAAGAAGGGAAGATTGGCAATGGAAAAGAAGAAATTGGAAGAATATCCTGAAAGCATGTCAACGAATTCTCTGTTCTCACGATGCAAAAAGCAAACCAAAGCAAAGCAAATACCAATTCAAATTCAAGCTGTAATAGGGCAAAACCAAAACCAAAACAAAATTGGTTCAAATTCCAATCAAAAGTGTGAAAACCCATCTTCAATCTCAATCTTTCTCTGTAAATCTTGAGCGCTCACACTCTGTCTAAAAGCTGGGTTTTATTATGATGCCCCCAATTTGATGATTCTCTCAGCCATTCTTCCACCGTTGCTTTTATCGATCTCCGCCTCAGCAGAGATTCTCTCTCTCTCAGCCCTACTTTTTTCTCTTCATCGCTTTCCCAAGCCAAGAATCTCTAATCACTTCCTTTCCCTCTTTCAGATTCTCTTCTTCTTTCCCCTGCTTTTAACGATGCCTCTTTCCAACTCATTGTTCTTCAACCCCTTTTCTTCCAACCCCTTATTTCCCCATTTCCCTATCTGGACCCTTTTCGATCTCTCAACCCTTTTTCGTCTCAACCCTTTTCTTGCCTTCTATGGCTCCTTCTGCTCTCAATCATCTCTCTCAGCCTTGCATTTCTGGTATTTCTAACCCCTTTTTTTCGACACCCTTTTCGTCATTCGTCGTTTTGGGGATTTGGTTTTCCATTTTTTCTGTTTTTGACGAGAAGGGGTTTTTTCTTCCTCTTATGCAGAGAAAAAATCTGGGTGGATGAAATGGTTGAGCAAAATTTTCAGGCCGGGACCTAAAGGAGGAGGCGGCGGAAGCGGTGGTGGTGGCCGCTATCCGCAGCAGCTTCTTGGTGATCAGGAAAATATGTTCCGGCGGGCTCCGGCGAGATCAACGGTGAACTTCTGTTTTTGTTTTTTCGGTTTTCCCCTTTTTCAGTTTGATGTTCTTTGATTCGCTTATCATTGAGATATCCAACTTTTGTAATGAGGTTGATGCTGATGTTGGTTGACTTTTGCACTTTTTGAGTGATTTTGGGGTAATAGTTTGTTTTCTTTTTATGCATATTGCTTACTTGAAGTACTTGAAGCCTTTTCTTTTCTTCTTTTGCCTTTGGGAAAGAACTAAAGTTGTTGTTGTTGGCAATCATAAGTATGTTGGTTAAACAATGTTTTATTTGGTCTGTATTGACTTGAACAGAAACTAAGTTGATTTTTAATCGATCGGTGGCATGTTCATTCATTTTTTAACAGATTTGCTACTTGAACCATTTTTTAACCATAATTTTCTCGGTGATTATGTTTTAAGTAGCCATGGGAGCATGTTTAAGCAATTCTGCTATATTTGAATAATGTTGGGGAAGAATTTACTACTTGTTAACTGCTCGGTTGAATTAAATTGTTAATTGAACAGGACGATCCTTCTAGAGCTCAGAAGGATAAAGAAGAATTAGACCATGCAATTGCACACTCCTTAGCCGACGATTTGAAAAGGCGAAATCGTATGACCCCCTAACCTGAACTTGGATTCTAAACATTTTGCTCTTCAACTCTTGTTTCTAAAAGGAATGATTAATATTGATTCATTTGTCTTTCTGTTTGTCAGGGTATCGTTGGCGTACAGAAAATGATGAAGCAATTGCTAGAGAACTGCAGGACAAGATGAATTTATCCCCTTGTCCTTCTCTTGCCCCTCCTCAGTTCCACCCTGGTGATTATAGGTATAATGTAATCTTATTCATCTGTATCGTATTAGCAAATGAATCTTATTCAATTCTCTTTTAAATTTACTCACTGGTATTTGACTTTAGCTTAACTAGACAACAAATTTCTGTTTCAAAAATAGGATTGGGGGATTAGTTCATATAATGGTCTATTCTAATGGTTTAACTGATTTATGCATAATCATACCTTACAGTCGCAGATATTGCGGTGGCTGCAATCGTGCAATCGGCCATGGAAACTATTTGGGATGCATGGGCACCTACTTCCATCCTGGTTGCTTTTGTTGTCGTTCTTGCGGTTATCCTATTACTGAGCATGAGGTATTCTAGTATTCTATCCTCCCTTTGGTCACAAGATCCTAGCTGGTGTCTCTTAATTATGCTTCAGACTCTGTTTCCTTATTCCTTCTTATTCAAGTTCAAGGCTACATGCCAAAATTTACCATTAAAAACAATGCTGGGCTTCTCTATTGTGTAGTTTCTCACCAGTTTTTTATTTCTCTGTTGATTCAAGTTTTCATTGTCTGGGAAAGATCCATATCACAAGTCTTGTTTCAAAGAGTTGACCCATCCGAAGTGTGAAGTCTGCCACCAATTTGTAAGAATTTCATAATTGTCTTCATGGCTCATTACCTTTTGTATCATGTTACTGGTAGATTGTGACAAGCTTCAACATTCGTATCTTGCAAGAGTTAGTATAAATGAACTTGGATCCAACATCATATGTCAATAGATTACATAGATCTTCCTGATTCCTTTCAGATCCCTACAAATCGAGCCGGCTTGATTGAGTATAGATGTCATCCCTTTTGGACCCAGAAGTATTGTCCATCACATGAACATGACAACACAGCTCGTTGTTGTAGCTGTGAACGTTTGGAGGTATTCCCAAATCATTAGTTTTTCCTCCATATCAAGCTTGGACAAGGATGAGGTTTCTCCCTCTAGTGCTAACTTCAATTCCATATGATTTTACAGTCTTGGAATGCAAGATACATTTCTTTGGGAGACGGACGGAGCCTATGCCTAGAATGCATGGAGTCGGCTATCATGGACACGGGAGACTGCCAACCGCTCTACCACTCCATCCGAGACTATTACGAAGGAATGAACATGAGAATAGATCAGCAGATTCCCATGCTTCTAGTCGAAAGACAAGCTCTAAATGAAGCTATTGTTGGGGAGAAGCATGTAAAGAACCATCTTTTACACTCTTTTTTGTCTAAAAACTATAAAGCAATTTTTCTAATCGGTCCTTATTCTCTACAGGGTTTCCATCACATGCCCGAGACCAGAGGATTATGCCTTTCTGAAGAGCAGACTGTAACCAGTGTAAGTTTTTGAAGAGTTGAAATGCTCATTGCTTCTTTTATTCAAAATTGTTGAAGAGCGATGGGGGGTTTTACAGGTATTGAATTTGTTCTTGTTAATCATGTTCAGATCCTCACGAGGCCAAAAATTGGAGGGCATCGGCTCGTAGGAATGAGAACTCAACCGCAAAAGCTGATTCGTAGATGCGAAGTTACAGCCATTCTTGTTCTTTATGGTCTCCCAAGGTAGCCATTCTTGATCTTTATAATCTTGAGACATTTGTTGATGATTCTAAAGTTTGTATGATTATGTCTTAAATGGAAAGATGAATTATTTATTGGAAGTACTTAGAACCGGCTTTAATGTCCAAGATATCTGAGCTTTCTTAGAAGATCAGCTTGCATATTTTCCCTTGGTAATTCTTTTGTTGGGTTTTTGCTATCCACCATCTTTATACTCTTAGCTTTTACAGATTACTAACAGGTGCTATTCTAGCACACGAATTGATGCACGGATGGTTACGGCTAAAAGGTGAAGCTCCATCTTCTTCCCTTCCTAGTTTTATGAATCTCTATCCATTGATTACCTTGAATACTGATACAATTGGAATTGTGCTAGGATATCGCAACCTTAACCCGGAAGTAGAAGAAGGTATCTGTCAAGTGCTTTCCTACATGTGGCTTGAATCAGAAGTAATGCCGGGGTTTAGATCGGGGCCTTCAACATCAGCTGCATCCTCATCCTCTTCCTCTTCCTCATCCTACTACTCTTCATCATCAAAGAAAGGAGGCAGATCTTCTGCTGAGAATAAACTGGGTGAGTTTTTCATGCACCAAATAGCTAATGACGCCTCGACAGCTTATGGGGATGGTTTCAGAACTGCTAATGCTGCAGTGAATAAATATGGGTTGCGCCGGACGCTCGACCATATACGCATGACCGGAAGTTTCCCTATGTAATAAAACATGTCTTCTGGATGGTTTGATGTGGGGAGAAATTATTTCTGTTACCAGATTGAGCTTAATATAGAGAGTTAGAACCTTTTCTTATCCCTCTGGTTTAGGCAGGATCTGGTTCAAAAGCAGTCTCTTTTCTAATAACATGTATTTCTTCGTCTAACTTGGTGTTAAAAGTGTCTACTCCTTAGCTTCTTTTTTCTTTTTCTTGCTTTTTTTTTTTTTTTTTTTTTGTTACATCTTTTTCCACCGCTTCTTTGTTCAATGTTGTTCTTGTCTATGGTTTCGTATCTTTGGGAATTGGGAAAGGAAACAAATAAACAAAAGGATAATAAAAAAGAGAATGGGAAATAAAGCAATAAAAGTGATGGAGATGTATGAAAGAAAGCCAAAAGGTTAAACAAATGAGAGTTCTTCCTTTTTTTTCTTTTCTTTCTTAAGAAAATGTCCACAAGAATGGACGTACTTAAAATGGAATATGTATATATGTACAATGGGAGAAGAGAATTGAAAAATGGAAATAATAACAAAAAAATAAATTTTCAGAATGGTTTCTTTCGAGGTCACAAAGTTCGAAACTCATGAATTAATTTAATTATAAAATTACTTGTTGTCTTATGAGTTCTTAGACGTTGCAGATATATAAAATTCTCCTTCATGAGAAATTTTTCCCACCACAAATTATTGGAGGTGATGGAAATTTGTGAGACGTGTAGATTCTTAAATATGTATCCAATGATTATGGGCAACATTGTGGTGCTCCCATTCCATATTTTTTTCAATTTCAACTTCTCCAAGGTGAAGAATTCTCTCCTATTTTCCAATTTGGTTAAAACAAGATGGAGAATTAATCATCTAACATCTCTTTACTATACTATTGAAACGATTAAGACTATTGAAATCAAAATAAAAAGCTCATATTATTCTAATTCTTAACAAAATAAAATTTAAACAATGATCTATCTCCGCATGATCAAGAATATTAGTTTTAAAAAACTATTGATGTTTTCAATTTTTGAAAGGCGAAAAAATTTGCATCATGACAAGTGCAATACAATAACATTTAGCAAACCATAAATTATTTTTTTTAAACAATTGCCTAACATAATATTTGCCAAGCTAACACATGCATATTAATTGACCAATCTGGTCAAGGAAAATAAAGCCAGAAGAGGAAATGATTCAATCCAAATAATTTGCTTATCTTCAAGGTCAAGTAAACAAAACAATAAAACTACCTCTCATTGTGGCAATCCTTTGCTTCAATGTGACCAACAACGACCATGCCCAATTTTCCAAGAAAAAAAAAACCTGTCTTTGTTGCTGTATGTTGTATATTTTGTGACCACAGAAGAACCTGATATCTATACATGGAAAAATGTTTTATCATACAATCCCAAGGACTAAACTATGAGGATTCCCACCAACAAATTCGCTTTGTTATTTGCCACAAAATCCCATTTCCATCCATAGTAGCAAAAGCTTTACTTCAAATCGATGCAACTACAATCTGGCTTTTGTATCTGCTGCTAAAAGGCTCTTCAGCGTTTCATAGGTCATGAAGCAAATGCCTACCCCTGGCACAACCTTGTAGTATTCCGGTAAAATCCCTCGGTAGAAACCACGGAAGCCTTCCGTCCTCAATATGTGCTTGAATATGCCGAGAAGGCCTGTATTATAAACCCGTGCTCGTCCACCGACTCCTTCCAACTGCTTCCGCCTCCTCACGAGATCCAGGGGGAAGGTCGCTGCAAGTTATAGTGGGCATAATATAAACGGTGTACAGTAAAGCAAGTAGATATGACCTTCAATTTCACTTCACAGGGAAAGATTATAATGTTGAAATAGGTGATTACATTCCAGCAAATATCACACAACAGAGAAGAAGCTGATAGAAAGTAAACATGAAAGGCCAGTACTTAGAAATTCCCAAGATGAACACTACTTTAATCGCTATAACCCAACAAATTTACTACTTTGACATGCTCAATTTGAGTTTAATGCTTTAAACAAACTAACCCACAGAGCACTAAACAATAATCAACCACGTTAGTTTCAAATTAGAAGTGAAGCAAAATGCAATGATGAATTGCTTTACGTTTGCATCAGCACTAAGTTGCCCCTAGATAACTCATAGTCAGAACTGGCCTAGTCGGAACTCAGAAACACATGTTAATGGCAAAGTCCTCAGAGCGAAAAAGATGTACTTCTGAGGCTAAAAGGATTGACAAATCCATTGAACAAATGAAAAAGAGAGCCCGTGTGAGAAGAATACCAGAGAAGCACCTCTCACACCTGAAAATGATATTCAAGTATATGCAATTTGTATATGAATAATAGTGCCGGACTCCATTATACCCCACTGCCGTTCTCAAGTAGACTTCTACTAAAGCCAATTTTATGCATATTTTCATAAGTTGACAAAAAAAAAACTTACGGTGATAATAAAGATTTGGATTGTTTTTAATCAACTTCCTTACTAAAAAATTTCATAATGCCATACAAAATACAACTCCAAGTCTGGTCTCTGTCTCTAGGGTCAGTCTGGTTAAATACTTTGGTGCAGAGCCTGCACCACAGCCTGTTTCTCTGCATCAAAAGCATGGCAAACAGCTATATGTATTAACCTCTTTTTTTGCACTGACATTTTTTAACAAAATAATGAAAGCAGTTGAATTGAAACTTAGCTAGCTCCAGCGCTATGATTAGCATCACAATAGTAAGTTAGATGACGGAAATGCAACATGTAGAAGGAAAAATATTAAATATACATGACAGGGATTTCCAAGAAGAAGAAAAAATCTAATCCAAGAAATCACTCATATTAGTAAAATACATGGATAAATACTGCAAGATACATTGCATAAAGAAAGAACAATCCCATAGAAATTGATTCTCTCCGAAAATCAACCTATAAGAGATCACTCACCTGTAGAGGATGCAATGCCCGATAGACTGCCACAGGTCAGACTAACCAAAACCGTAGAATCATGAGGCCTAAAATATATTTTAAACACCATTTTAGGACTCAATGAGAAAACGTGCGTAGACAACTCCGAACAGTTTGCATCAGATCCAACATATAACTGATTAATTAATTTGAAAATACTTACCTTCGAGACTGCCAAAAAGACCTCAAGCTTTCATACACTGAAAAGCTAATAGCTATGCTGGGACCAACACCCTGCATCAAAGAAATTATTGTTGAGATACGTTTCCGAAACAGACTTGTATTCCTAGTATAACAACTCAGAAAGTAATAAAACAAATACCAGGATTGTTGCTCCAAGTCCCTTGTAAAGACCTAGAAAACCCTCATCTCTACAGATTGTTCGCAAAGTATGCCAAATACCGTCGTAATAAATCACGTTCGTCTGCAAAGCACACATCTATAAAGTTAATGCAAAAACAAGTGCTGATGCTAACATATGATCTCATATTATATTATGTTGACGAATTCACGAGATGGCTTAAATAAATATGATGAAGTCAAGCAAGATTAGCTAGAATATATAAGGCAACAAATGCCACCCCAAATGATGAGTATCTCAAGTGAAGTGTCTAATAAGATGAAATCAGAAAACTGCACACTGCCAAGCCCATGGAATCTTAAAATCAGTCTTGCCTAATAACTCGTCAAAACCACTGCTCTAGGTTAACCACCATACAAGGCAATAAAGTAAATAGTAACAAACAGCGTTTATAAGAATTTACCAATCAAATGATCTCACCTGAGCAGCAAGGCGAGTCCTTACGAGGTCTAGTGGGTATGTAGCTGATGCTGCTGTAATCCCTGCCAAGCCACCACCCAGGAAGTGAACTAAAAGGTCTGCACTCATGTGACCCCTACGACCTTCTAGACCTGGGACCATGTGCAGTAACTACATAACAAATAAACAATTAATTAAGCTCAATGCAACTGGAAAAATGACTCTAGATATAAAACACTAAGATGATATTATTAAAAGATACACCAACCTTTTTGTAGTGTTCGTAAGCATAGAAATTGATAGAAGAATAAGGCAAACGATGAGCAATTGTAACAAGATTCCCTTTCCAGAAAGCTCTTATTCCTTCCTCACGAACAATTCGTGAAGCCTCATGCCATATACTGGCTTTCTTCAGTAATACTACGTCAGAGTGCATCCCTTGAATCTGATATGGTAACAATTAGCCATGCAATTATGCATCCAACAATTAAGAATAAATTGCAAAAGTCACATAAAATCATTAGCCATTACACACAAAGTCTAGTCAGCAACCCAAAATGTCCATAGAGACACTAAACTGACAGGCCAATATACAAGAAATCAGGACACGGGCACAGTTAAGAACATGTTTATTACAATGTCCTGCCTTTTATTTTATCTTCAAATATGATAAACGCATCTAAAATTAGTTAAAGAGAACAAAATATAATAAAATATTTGGCATTCTAATTTAAGAGTTCATAGAAATTACAAGCAGAAGTATAAAAATCCAAAAAACATGATCCTGCGTATCCTAGTATAATCAAATAAAAATGGTACAGATTCTAAAAAATATGTTGACAGAAAAAGTTGAATTTCATAATTGTGCCATGCCACAGAAACAACGAACACACTATAGAAACACTACAAAAAATTGAAAATCAGATAGTAAATGTTATATTATTCACATGGAAAAGAGTTTATCAAATGCATTCACATTGTAATTATATATTCCTATTCTCATCATCAAACATAAATGCTTGAAAATGAAATCTTCCACCTATGTTACCAAAGGACAGTTTTTTCACCTTATTTGGTTATAATGCAAAAGTCGCCAATATGAATAACTCAAGTACAAACCCAAACTGTAGTCCGAACTCCGAAGCTACCCAAAAACTGAAGCCAATATAAATTAACTCCAGTACAAACCAGAACTGTTAGGGAAAGAGAAAAAACTTGAGAGTGATAAAAACAGTAATGTCCCCAAGGGGCAGCAAAGGCTTGGAAGCATGCTTCCATGGAGGTCTATCCCCACAAGAGAGATTAATTATAAAATCCCTGGTTTTCTTCCGGGTCCGGGCCTTAGATGGGTACGTGTGCCCCCGGATACAGTGGGTGGAAGTTCTGATTTCTTGGTTTCAAAAAAATATATATACATAGTAATCATCAAGAATTCCCATATGTCAAAAGGCTAACTTCAAACCAAGAATAACCCACATCACAAAATAGATAACAGAACAAACCAAGCCTATAACTAAAACAACAAAAACGCATCGCCAGGATAGAAATTAGGGAAACAACGTCATCATATTCAGAAAACAAAGTAAAGAAACCTGAAAGAGAATGGTAAGCCGAGCGAGAGGCGCGGTGCAGGTCTTACTAAAAGCACCGGCAACGCCGCCAGATAGAAGCTGCGACACCGTGCCAATCTGCGATTGCTGAAGCGACTGTTGCTTTTTCGGCGCAACAGAAACAACCCCTCCATGACCAGAACTGAGAGCTCTCTGCCCTCCTTCCATCATCACGCCAACCCTAGCCTCCGTTTGCATGTCAAAACTAAACCCTAACCCTCTTCAACCTCTCCTCTTTCAACAAAATCCCCAAATCCGATACAGATTCTCAAACACATAGATCAGAATTTGAAATCAAAAGTAAAAAAAAAAATGATCTAATTCCAAGAACTCGAAGTTGCAGCCAAGCATAAACCTCGCTTCTTTGTCCTGTTCTAGGTCTTGAACCCCTATGGTTTTAAAACTCTGCGTTGAAAGGACGACAGAGAAAGGAAAGAAGATGAATGAAGGGGACGGATACGTCGTCGTTTTGTGTAAATACGAATTGTAAAACGACCTCGTTTTGCTACCGACCTCGAGATTCATTGAACTTGCAATCCTGTGCGGGCGTTTGTATCGTGGGATCGGGTTATCATGTGAGTTAGAATGGAATTGGATGCAGCGGATAGTTGCTCTGACTGGAATATGTGATTCGTTTATGTTGGAATATTCTTTTTCTTTTTGTTTTTGTACATTATATTAGAATATTCTTTTGGTAAGTGGTAATGGTGAGAAATATGGTGTGCGGGTGAATGCATACAATACACTTTAAGACCGGACGTTTGTATAATAAATCTCTTAATATGTCAATAAAGCTATCCTTACTTTGTTATAATATCAATTTTTTGAGTATTTATATAACATTAGTTGCTAATTAGAGTATAGCATGATATATGATTTAATAATAGAAGATTTTCTAGAATAATAAAAAAAGAAAGAAATAAATCTATGAATTTTAAATTTAAAAAAAAAAAAATCAAATATGACAAAAGTTGATTTAATTAAATCTAATGAATGGCTTAAAGTAAGTTAAATTGATTGAAAAGAATGCAACCATTTATAAAATATTTTTAAAAAGTCATTAGAATTAAAATAGCGTTTATAGAACTCGTTATTGACAACATATTTCCTTAATTATAAGTGTGGAGTGTATTTATACATTATTAAAAAATAATAATAACCTCGCAAAATTCAAGATTTAGAAGGCCAACATCTTATATGTAGTATTAATATATGACTGAAAATAATTTTATATTTAAAAAATAATAACAATTTTAAGATTCAATCTCACTATTACCAATTCAATTGTCTGTGACTGTTACCTCATTAGTCCATGATTTTGCCCATGACTATTACCATTTGCCTATAAATGTTACCCCACTAACCCATAACTGTTACCATTTGCCAATCATAGTTATCCATCCATTAGCCCATGACAGTTATTATTTGCCAATGCTTGTTACCCATTAGCTCATGACTGTTACCAATTGACTCATGACTCTTTACAATTTTCTTTGCACTTATTCTCAAACAAAAATTGACAAACATGGAATGTAACAAGAAAATCAACCCCACAAATTTAACTACTTTACTCACATATATTAACTATGTCTACCCATAGGAAACTAAATTGTTTTATTAAAGAGAACATAGATTAAATAATATACAATCATTGACAAATGCCAACAATAGCAATGACTTGTTGGCATCAATGTATATCCAATGACCAATATAGGTTATGGGTTCGAATCCACCACCCTCAAATTGTTGTAATCTAAAAAAAAAAATCATTTATAAAAATTTTAAAGAGTTTATATATAACACAACTCATAAACTATAGATAGAATAGATCTATGTTTTCAATACTAAAGTTGCGAATTCGATCATAAAAATTGACCACATGAACTCCAAAAATTGGATGTTTTGTCCCCCATGTGTCAAGTAACTTATTTAAGCATTTCAGTAGATATAGATTCAATCTTTTCAAGTAGAAGTATATCAAGAATTAATAAATAATCAGAAAGTTAATCATGATATTTGGTTATAAGCAGGAGATTGGAAATGAGAAAGTTGAGCTTTTGATTTAGAGCTCAAGTGATA
>JBBMKA010000003.1:8162485-8181395 GCA_037833695.1 Sechiopsis laciniata
GCTTCCTTTTTGCTTCTCTACCCTATCAGTCGCAAATTCAATACGTGGCATAAGTTAAGGACATTTGGAAGAGACTTGGATGTTCCACTTTATGTAAAAGCAAGACTATTTATGGAAACGAAGAGGATGCAACGAAAAAATAATAAGCTGCCTAAATTTATTGACCGATATGAATAGGGTGGCTGTAAAACTTAGGTTTGTTTAGGGTTTGAAAGGATTTATGTTTGTTTGCAATGTTACAAAAGTTTCCCTTTATCCGGTATGTATTTGTTACAGATATGTGTGTAAAATCGAAAAAACGATGCATTAGCTTTCGCTTTTGTAACTAGAGAGAAGATACTTGGTTTTCCTTCAAAACCATTCTACTTTTAATTCTATGATCTCTATCTCTTTTTTCTTCTTCTTTCCCCATCTTTTATAATAGAAAGAACAATCTATTTTAATCATCATGGAGTGGTTTAAGTTGTAAAATAGAATTTTAAGGTGCTTAAGGTGATGAGTTATTAGAGTATTAGCAACTTTTAAGAGAGGCGAAGTAAGGAAGGCCCAGAGAAGAATGAAACGTCAATGGTGGCCGCAGAATGATAAAGATGATATTGGCCGGCTTAAAAACATATCATGTGAGAGAATAAGGAGGACAGTATTGATATGTAGAAATTTGACTTTTTTCTTTTTTGAGTTAAATGAATTTTTATTAAGTGAATATATTTGTTTTATAAATGTAAATATTAGGTTAAAGTATTATTTTGTTCCTGAATTTTTACGAATCTTCCATTTTAGTTCTAGACTTTTAAAAGTCTAATTTTCATCCTCAACCTCCATTTTTGTTCAATTTTAGTCTTTTAATTTTGATTTTTATTCTTTTTTATTCTCTTTTTAAAATGTTCTCTTATATTCATCAACGGAGAATCTAAAAAAAATAATAATAATAAAAATAAATAAAATAAATAGAGCACCATTTGGCCCCAAGCCCCATCTTCACCCACCATGAAGCACCTGAAATTACTCTCTAAAACTTTCATCTTCTTCTTCACCATTAGATTTTATTTTAGTCCAGGTTTAAAATTCCAGCATCTAAAAAGTACTCAAAAGGCTTTCAAAGTGAATTATCAAGACTCGTATGTAATAAAGATACAATACAACAACTTTAAAGTACACGGGGCAGGGGGCGAAAATGATTTTACCATCTCGATACTCATCATTTTTTTTTAATTTTGTTGGGATGGAGATGAGGATTCTCTCCAGAAAATTTGTGGAGATTGACTTCTCACGGAGAATTATTTTCCATATAATTTTTTTTTTTTTTTTAAATCTCAATTTAATTTTTTTTTTAATAAATGGTCAATTAATTAACTTTTTATCCTTCCTAACTTTTAATCATAACTTCAACAATTTTCCTTTCTTTCCCTTCCCATCCCTTTTTAATAAATGGTCAATTAGAAGGCATGAATTTCCTTTTGAATTAATATTATAATAAAAATGTAAGTATAACTAATATTTAAAAAAAAGTTAGAGGTAACGTTTATTTGAAAATCAAAAAAGCAAAAAAGGAAATAAGAATATATAAAGAAAAAAATTGCAGGAAATTTGGGTTGAAAATGAAAACGAAAAAAAAAAAAAAAAGCGAGTTCATGGGCCGGGCTGGGAAGCTTCCCGGCTGCCCAAATATAACATAAAGAATTACAAATGAGCATTTATCAACTCTTTTCAACACAACATACAAATGAGTTATAGTAATTAGGGGTGTACAATCAACCGGTATAACATGAACCAACTCAACTCAATTTGCCGGATTGGATGGTGTTAAATTCAGTTTTGGATTAGATTGAGTTCAAAGTCATGAAATTTTCATGGATAGGATTGAATCAAGAGTTGACCTAAAATGAACGTGACTAACCCGAATTCATTATTTAATTAAATTTTTTTTTTTACTTATAACATAATCATATATGTGTATATTTATTTTTTTTAATTATTATTTTTGAACTTTTTATTTTCCAATATTTTTGAAATTCTTTTAAGTACTTATATTCTATATATCATGATAAAAATATATAGTAAAATTATATCATCTTTTTATTGGTTTTAATTATCTATTTATTTTTTATCTAAAAAAAATTATCTATTTATTTTATGGGAGTCGAATTATGTCATCTATTTTTGTTATTTTAATTATCTATTTGTGTTTTATGTTTATAGTGGTTGGAATCTTCTATATAAACTATAGGGGTAATGTTGGATGATTTTTTATTGGATATTTTACATATTTAATATCTATATTCATTCCATTACCTTGCTATGATAATGATTGGAGATTGTATTTTGTTTATATATCATGTATGACTAATTTGATATAAGATATTTGTATTTGCAATGTATTGATAAATCCGATATGGCCCAATCCAACCCGAAAATATAAGGGTTGGGTTTGGTTGGAAAAGTGACCAATCCAAAAATTTAGGTTGGATTGAAAACCTCCCTTAACCCAACCCATGTGCACCCCTAATTGTAACCATTAAAATTACTACTCATTTCCAACCATCGAAAATAATTCCTCATTTTCTAAATGACTCATTTTTAATCCCTCATTTCTAACTATACAAAATAACTCTTTATTTAAAAAATACTCTTAATTTTTTTGTGTCCACCTATGTACATTATTAAATGTAGTTTGATATTTTATTAATAATTAAAATTTAATGAATATGATTTTTTATCATTTGTACATAACATTATGAACTTTGCGATATTAATGACTACTTATGAATAAAAAAAATAAAAAAAAAAAGCTAAAGTATGAAACATACTCCTAAACTATGGAGATTTTGTCAATATTACCCGTGAACTTTGAAAAGTTTAAAAAATAATTCTAAACTTTACAAAATATTTAAAAAATATGCTTTCCATTAAAGTTGGATGGAAAACGTTAAAATTTTGTTTAAAAAATGCCCTTGGCTATATAAAAACTTTATAAAATGTTCGTATCGTTAATCTTTTTACAAAAATATTTAAAAAATTGTTTCAAATATCTTACCTATTTAATTATAAAAGGTTTTTTTTTTTTTTTTTAATCTTTGTATTTTTAACTTATAAATTACTTTTATGCGTAAACATTAGTTGTTTAATTAATTGAATAATTTACTTCAAAAAAATTGAATAAATTAGTATGATGTTTAAATTATTTCCTTAATATTTCTTTCATGATTGTTGTTTATCATTTATTTTATGTATTTATTATTTTACCTTTGTTTTTAGATACATAGAAAGTAGCGGTGTACCCTTGAGTTAAGGAGAGTTTTTTGACCAATCTAAAATTTTGGTCAACATGTCTAACCGTGTGTGTTTGAGAGTATTAACTTTGGCTTGATTAGTTCGGATTATTTGAACACTTTTAATAGAAATCATTGAATGTTAGTTTAAATTAGCTAGTATTTTTCGACTAGTTGTAATGTGTATTAAATTTTTAAATTTAATATTATATTAACAATTCATAAGAAGAAATTCAAACGTTTAAATAAATCACAAGGCTAAAAATGAACTCTAAAGTCTAGTTTTTATCTTTGTAATATTTTTTAACCTGTATATCGACCCAACATTTTAAAATACTCTAATGAGGTGTTACGGGTGCATGCATTTAAAATCTACAAAATTGATTTAATGAACACATGCAATTTCCAACGAAACTCGTAAAATCGTGAAACACAATTGATAGTTCGAAAAACATACAAAAACATGATTCGGGATTCCGATTGTTCAAAACGAAATACAATTCAGTAGAGTATAAAACATGAAGTTCGACAAAAAATAAAAATAATGCGGAATGGAAAATGATGACACCGTCTCGATGATCAATGCAGCTCCCAGCCTAGCCACCTCGGAATGGATCAGTACCTGAAAATGTAAAGGGTGAGTATATCGAAATATACCCAGTAAGAAGCCCCGCCATAGGGTTAAGCATGCGAATAGAAACAAGTTAAAAGATATGACAACTGAAGCTAAGTGCCTTGCACATGCGTGCCTGGCCCCCGAGCCAGTCATGAGCAAACAATGTCAAACGGCGGCATGCAAGCTGTAAGTAAAAGATATGGATGAAAGCCGAGAAAGCATCTGACCACTGTCAGGGGAGGACCACGAGTGAGAGAAACACACAAGTTGCCTAAACCTCGGGTCGGGACACATCCCATACCGTGCCCGCAGAGACAGACACAAATGTCTCGGGGTAGCTTGACAAACATCAGAAACCCGCCAAACTGCATCAGCGGAGACATAGCCAAACCGGGGTAGCCTGACATATGTTAGGGACCCGCCACGCTGTGCTCACAGAGACATACATAAATTTCTCGGGGTAGCCTGACTTATGTCAGGAACCTGCCAAACTGCATCTGCGAAGACATTCACAAATATTTTAGGCTAGCCTGACCTCTATTAGAGACCCGCTATACTTCTGCTGCGCCACTCTAATAGCGTATCATCAAAGAGCAAACATGAATACCAATAAAGTCACTCGACCCTATCGGGGAGGACCCCGAGTGAGGGAACCACACAGGATCCCTAAACCTCCGGTCGAGACACGTGCCATACCTTGTCTGCAGAGACATACACAAATGTCTCGAGGTAGCCTGACCATCTGTTAGGGACCCACCACGGATAAAGGAAACATACAAGATCCCTAAACCTCGAGTCAAGACAATGACACCCAAGTCGTGTCGGTAAGGGCATACTTGAATGCCAATAATGTCACCTAACCCTATTTGGGAAAGCCATGAGTGAGGGAAACTGCAGGGTCCCTAAACCTTGAGCTAGGGGCGCCATCTGCTAACTCTAGCATGCAGGGACTAACCTGCATGCAGACAACATCCCATAATGCATGGAGGCTCACTGACAGGCATCCCTCCGCGCCATCATCTGTCCCAGTGGCCTCTTCTTAGCTGTTGGGGTCAAACGAGTCATGACTGTTGTCCTCCTCACGTACTAGATCGTTATAGTAGGTGTTGGGGTTAAGCGAGTCATTAGTGGCTCCCCTTCCCACGTACTACAATGGAAAAACAAGTGAAACCATGCACAAAGCATATGGGCTTTCACGAGTATAAACAAAAGATATATAACTAGCACTAGAGTCATACTAGATCTAGCCTAGCCTAGGCAAGTGCAACCGCCCCACCCGAGGGTTGGTGCAACCCGCAACATGCGCTCAACAACCAAGGAACTAGTTGTTCCGCACACAATGTGACACGTGGGTGAGATTCGACCCCATAGTCAGATGTAAGAGTCAACTTGTAGGTTAGTGCAGCTCAGCCACGTGTCTCGAAGTAAGGAAGATCCATATCCTCGCTGGGTTCCTAAGGGCACTAGCGAGTCACATCAATAACACGACATTGATCACGCAACACGAGTTCTAACAGGGGTGAGCTAGATGCTCCACTAGGTGGTTAACGCGATAACCAAACTTAATTAGTTGTTCTAATGCCGAATATAACCAAACCAAACTAAGTATCAGGATAACAGATTACTACAAGCAAACCTCTAGGCAGTAAAATAGAGAAACCGAGCATTTAACCATTGCAACACGTATACAATCAAACATAGATGGAACAAACAAAAACGAAGCATGCATAATCTCACTCATGAGCTACCTAACACGTTAGGGCATTTCTGTCACAATCACTATGACACACCCCACCCCAAATCTCCATGCTAATCTAAGATGTGGCATGCCAACAATAGATCACCACTGAGCCGTGAAATCTATCATTAAATCTCTAAATGAAAATCAAACTATTTTATAGTAAGAGTCTTAGATGGCTTGTCAACTTCCTTAAACAAAATCTATCAAAATTTCGATAAAGTTACCCCTAAAAATAGATACACCACACATGGAAAAAAATATATGCATCTTAAAGATATAACATTCAAGCTTTAGTCATCAATTCAAAAACTCCAATACCATATGACAATCCATTTGAAAATAGACACATAAATTAAAATTTACAAGCAACATCAATTTCGAAAAATAATGAAGAGTCATGCAAAAATGCTAGCCACAACCCCACAATAAAGAGAGCATCTATAACTACATGCAAATGAAATGACATAAAATCTAATAAGTCTGGTGGCAGAGATCGACTTCAAAAGGCTTGTGAGGAATTCAGCCGCTACCTGGTGGAAAAAATTAAGAAATAAAAGAGTGAGCTAATAAGCCCAGTGAGTGGTAAGGTAATTAGAAAAACTTGTAAGAAAATCAAATACAATAAAAAAAAAAATTAAAGTAAACTCTTTACTCGATTATAATCTGAAACCAACTACATAATTAATATAAATAACAACCACGAGGTTTGGAAATAGTACATATCTAATGAAATAAAATATAACATATAATATAGTAATTTAACAGTAAACTTAGACCTAAAGCTTTATGTTATTGGCGTATAGTAGCCTCAATACGTACACCACAACAATCTCTGTCATACTGGCATAATCAGTATGCACGGCAGAGCAATCTATGTCATACTGGCGTAATCAACGCACGGCAAAGCAATTTTTGTCATACTGGCAAAATACATGCACAGCAGACCAATCTCTATCATACTAGTGTAATCAATGCACAGCAAAGCAATCTCTGTCATACTGGCGTAATCAACGCACAGCAGAGCAATCTTTGTCATACTGGCGAAATCAATGCACAACAGAGTAATCTCTTTCATAGATAAATCACCTTGATGCACGCCCCAAGTCATTATTGTGTTTGCCAAAATGTTTCTCAATAACTTCTTATACATCTAACATCCACACGAGGGAAACACATCAAATACATTCACCCGAGTGAATTTTTGAGAAAACACACCATGAAAAATAAAGATTTAATAATTTGGACTATCTTCAATATAGAACACATAATTTTCAAATTCTTTTTTTTTAAAAAAAATCTGTAAATCTTCACTCCATAACTTCAAGGATTTCTCCATCAACATAAATTATACATAAATCCTTCGAATGCTAATCAAGTTTACAAAATATCTTTAAGATGATTATTTCACTAAAACAAAGAAATTTATGAGAACTCGTATCATATTCTTTCCTTAAAAATAGATTATCATAATAATTTTCTCTTTTATATCTCTATAACCATATGGCACGATTCTCGTAAAATCTCATAATAATTACTCCACCATTTCTAATGTGCATTCATAAAACTTTACAATATTAATGCATTAATAAAAGTACTTATAGATAAATCACTCACATGGAATTTAAGTTGTAAGCCGTCCTAGTATTTACTTGACCTGAAATCAAAATAAATTTAACCAATTATTAATCATTCTTGAATCTCTTCATTAGAGCACAACCTCATTAAATACTTCAAACTTTGATTCCTCAAACATTTAAATTGTTCCAAGTTTGAGGAGTTTAGCATTTCAACTACCCATGATTAGTTTTTAAGAAAACTTCCATTATACCCTTTGTTTTTCATCCTAAAACTCCAAGAGTTTCACATTTTAAGTTAAATTATTCTAACTTATTGTTATTATAAAAATTATTTTCCTCTTTCATTTTACTCTCCTCTTTCCCATGTTTCTTCTTTCCAACCTAAGGTTCCATTTCCACATTTGAATTTCTCTTATTCTATATACTTTTGCCGTGAGTTACATATCAAAACATAAACCCACCACTACAAAAGACTTTACTTTACTTAGCTATTGAAGCCAAAATCTTCCATCTCTTTTGATTTTTCCATAGTTTCATTCCAAAAGCAGGACAAAGACATACAAATTTCATGTTGCAACCTCCACATTTCTATAGTTTTATTTAAGAAGAGAAGTTTATAAAACTTACTTTTCTCCTTCATATTTGATATTTGTTCACAAATACCCATAAGTAGCTTCCAAATCCTTCTTCAAGCTCCCTCTCTCACTTAAATTTTGCTCCCCCTCTCTTATCTCCCTTGCCCAAATGATGGATTTCTACTTTTTCTTTCTTTTCCTTTTTTTTTTTTCTCAATATATATATATATTTTATCATTAGGCATAAAGGTAAAGATAAATATCTTTCATATGTGTGGCTTCCATGAAGCCACACATCTATGCCTCTCTCTATCTTATTTGTCTTATTATTTATTTTTAAGTGGACAAGCTTAAATAGTTTTTTTAAAATAATTTTTTTTAAACTTAAATTCATACTAAGCATTACACACTGCATGCATTACCCTAGGCAACCCAGTCATTCAAATAATCAAACAGAAAAACAGTTGATGGGTTGCGATTCTGGTGCTAATATAATATTTCGTAATTAATTCAAAGTCAACTTAAGCTAAGTGTAACTCAGAATCGCTTACGTGCAAGTATACGCGGTCGAAAATTGCAGCAAGTAATAAGTATCTAATTTCATTGATCCCACAGAGATTAATGTCTAGAGCTAACGCTATTAAGTTAGAGTCGTGCATAAAAGTAAAGTATGTGTGTTTAAGTTGTTGTGGTTTGGTTGAAATGCAATCATTTAAACAAATAAGATGCTGAAATTAAATATGATGCAATGAGTAATGCTAAACTAACAATCCTTGTTTCGAAGCTCTCGACGCCCTGAGCACGAAACTGGCCTCAGAATCCTAAACAGACCTCTCTAGCTCCTCAAAACATAGAAAGAAGAAGTGAATTTTAAGAGAGATAAAGGAGAGCGGAGTTGGTTTAGGTGGCTGCTTTGGGATTGGGGAAAAGGGAAAGCAAAAAAAGAAAATCTTGTATTTATATTAAAAAGCTCTTTCCATTTTGAAATCAATAAAATCCTAGGCTTCTAAAGCAACCTCCATAATTATCCCAAAATAGCTAATTGCCCATGTATTTTAATTGCCATTTTGAAATCAAAAAATGAGGGAAAAATCTTCATTAACATTTTACTATGGATTAGAATTAGTAAGGAGTGAAAATAGTAATTAACCACAAGTATTTAATAACAATAAGAATATTAATAATATATTTCAATCCCTTTTTGATTGATAAATCGATTAATCCATCAAAGAGGATTATTTTTATAAAACTTCAATAAATATACTTAAAATATGACTAGGGTGTTACAACAGGCCAATTGAAGCTAGCCCCCCGGCCCAAGCAAAGATACTAACCCTATTAGGCTACCTGTGTTGAAATATGAACCTCACTACATCCAGAGTCTGATACCTCGTCTCAATGCTCAGACTTAGGATACTTCAAAAGTTTTCAATTTTAAGCACCTCCTAATGGTTTTGAACTCGAGACGCTTGAGGAAGCATGCCCCAAACGTCCAATGCCTCAACCGTTGTGCCGCCCGTTTTGGGGACACTTTCGATACAATGTTAAACAAAAAAAATCTTAATTTGAAAGCAATAATGAAGCTATTGAGATTTTATTGTTCGTCTCTAAGGTTTGACATTAAATTCAAACATTTAGGAAGCTAAATTATTTGAATAATTCAAGTTAAAAATCGATCTCACTAAATAAAATAATGATAAGTTATCATTCAACTTTTAAAAAGTGAATAAATCTCTACCTTGAACCAACCCAATTTAAGTTTTCAAACTCATCCCAACAATAGTTGAATTACAAATATTAAAAAAAAAAAAAAAAAAAAAAAAAACTTATTTCAACAACAATTATGTCTTTTTTTCATATTTGATTAATCAAGAGATGGTTATACTTATGAATTTTGAATTTCTTGAGCTTAGTTGATCAAATGGTGTACGATCTTTCAAATAATATATGTTTATTGTCATTAATTTTCATATTGGGGAAAAAATATAAAGTGAGAAAGAAGAATAATCAATTTGGAGTAAGAAATTTTTTTAATATTCCTAAACAGTCAATGACATATATTCAAACAAAAATTTGACATTTTTCATTCAAAACTTGATAGTGAAGATGTTCTTTTAATAGTTTTTAAAATGAAAGGTATTTTTGAAACTTTTTAGAGTTAAGGGGCATTTTTGAAATACAACTTTAATGGTTTTCATCCAAATTTAACGGCAATGGTATTTCTGAAACATTTTGTAAAGTTCAGGAGTATTTTTTAAAGTTTTCAAAGTTTGGGGTAATGTTGACAAAACCCCCCATAATTCAAGAGTATATTTGATAGTTTAGGCTAAAAAAAAAAAGAATCATGACTTCTATTCCCCACTCGATTGTTGAACTAAAAAAAATATATTATAAACTTTACATTGAATATTTTATTAAGTTATTAGATAAAAAAAAAAAAGAAAAAAGTTTTAAATTAGTCTTTATGATAAATTTAAAGTTAATATTAATGAAAATTAATTCAATAATGTTAATAGTTTTAATACAAATAAAGATTAAAGGTAAACATATTTCTAAAATTTATAGAAGAATATGTTAATTTTTTTAAGAAAAAATGATAAAAAAAAAATCTACAAAGACTAATTTTAACTTTAAGAGACTAAAATGGAACTATTATTATAAAAGAATTTATTATTAGATGGATCGCAAATGACAAAAAGAAATTTCATAAACCAAAGTCACTCAAATATCATTATAATTTCAATGATAGGAATATTATTTTGTCATTGATATATTACCAAAAAAAATTCAATGAGATTTTTTTTTTTTGACGGTAGTTTAATGAAAATTAAACATACATATTATGGTAAACTGCCAAATTCCATTTAAAAAAGGAATGACAAATTTAGGTCTTGAATAAGACGGCAAACTCTACATAAAAAGTATTATTCTTCTCAATTAAATAGATCGAGAATAAGCACAAATTATATTATAATTAATTGTCTATATAAATGAAATTCAAAAAGAAAAATCAACCTCTCTTTTTACGAAATCTACATTCAAACAAATTATTTCCTCTGACTGCAATGCAAAAAATCACATCTAAATGATCTATTAGCTACAACGGCTTCACAAAATTGTACATCCAAATGATGAATTCAAAATAATTTTTCAAACTAACTTTTATCTAAATCTACATCCAAATACCTGGTAGCTAGCATTTGTTGAAACGTAAAAGGGGACTTAAATGCTATCTGATTTCTGGGGGTGTCCTCTTTGGCGTGTGAAAAGGAGAAAACAAACATAGAAGTACTATCGGTAGCATATGAAGTTTGGGCTGCAATTATGATTCTTGAATTTCATTTTTTTTTTTTCCCAAACAACATCCATTGAAAACCAAATGAGCTATTTGAATGATTTGCACGAGTAGCGGTAGTAATAATTCATTTTGATGTAATTTCATGTATTGTAATTGAGAATTTTTGCACTGAGTATTTTTTATGGTATGGATTTAATTTTATATTTCAAAAATCGCATGGAAACCTTGCAAACTAAATAATACCTTTAATGAAATATAAAATGAAAACAAAATATTAACCATACAAAGATAATATATGGATCAAAATTATAATTAAGCCTTAGAAAAACTTGAGTCGTTATGTTTCCTTACCCAATTTTCCAAACTTCATCCTTTATTTAACATTTTCCCAGAAACCTAGAGCATGTTAACGTTCTTGATTGAGATGAGCTAAGAATGGACAATGTCGAACATCTTTTATTTCCACATTAATTATAGAGTGATGTAAATTTATTAGTTTTCCACATTGTTTTTAAAAAATTATGTTTAAATGTTTTAAACAAAACCCGTCAAAACTCATTTAATATTATTTTAAGGCAAATTAGTTATTTTCCTGATCTTTTTTTTTTTTGAAACAAAAAATCTTCATCTTGTTAATTGTAATTGTTTTTAGTAAAATATGCGTGCATGTAATTACCTCTAATTATCTAACTCGAAATTTTGAGTCGTTACAAACAACTTCAAACTTCAATGACCAAAGTAACTACAGCCAACGAGAGTAGTAGTTCAGAGGTAATAAGGTACATTTAATAACCAAAAGATTTTGGATTCGAATTCTCACACCCTTCATTGTTGTAATCTCAAAAAAAAAATAATAAAAAAAAAAAAAAATAAAACCATAGTACCTACCTAAAACTAGATGAAAAAAAAAGCCAATAATCAAATTCTAGACGTCGAAATTAGCAATGCTTCTAATTAAGTTCACCTAGCTAGAAATCAAAGTGTAATACTTTAGAGTCAATTTAATAGGAATTCTAAAATAAAAGAACTAAATTAATAACTCTTTAAATAAGAGTTATCATTATGGTCTCAGTCTTTATGAAAAGCTTGTTAAGGGTTTCAACTTACTTCAACTACCCATCTTAAAGACCACATCTTGGTCTGCCCTCCCGCTGTAATTAAGAAGTTAAGATGTATTTGGTTTGAATTTATGGTAGATTTTTTTATTTTTTTTTTATTTTTGAAAAGGATACCGTATTACTATATTGGAGATCAAACAAACAATTACAAAATGGGGTTGGGAGAGAAAACTTCTCCAATTCAAAGAGTCGAAGCCTCGTAACTTCTAAACTCGATGACTTTTTACACCAAAAAGAAGCATTAACGACAATATCATCCCATAAAGCATCCCCCATCCCATAAAAATCAGTAAAAATGCGGCCATTTCGTTCTCACCATGCATACCAAAGATGGCCCCAAAAATATTGCTATGGAGAATGTTGCGAGTGTTGTTCAAATTGATAGCTAGCCCTTTTGGAATCAAATTCTTAATATCAAACTCCCCAGTTGCATTAAAATTGTGGTTGTCTTCCTCCTGTTGAAGCTTTCTCCATAGAGCAGATGTGAAGAGGCATTGTATAAAAATGTGCTAATCTTAGCTTGCTACTGGGATGTTGAATCATATTTAGATGGAATATGATTCAACATCCTGGTAGCAAGCTTTACCACAGTTTTCCAAGGAGCTCTTTTACTAGTAGGTGCACAGATAGAAGGGATATCTCCCATGCCAGCTGGCTTGTAGATGGCTAAGATTAGCTCTCTCCAAAGAATTTAAGGTAGAGTTATTGGTTACTAAGAAAAGAAGTGGGTGGGGGACAGATTATTAGAGAAGATTGTGATACTTGGTTTCAATATTAATTAATAACGAATCAATTAGTAATTGATTTAAATATGAACTTTATTGTGACCATTTTAAAGATAGATTTATTACTAATTGAATTAAATAGAAACATTAAATTCAACGCTTAATTTTAGCTAATTTTATATTTTAGGCTAAATTATTTTATAGTCAAAATTTATATTAATAGAATATTAATTGAATAACCATAAGAAGTTATGGTAGTTTTTAATTAGATTTGATCTAGTAAACTAATCTTATTTCTTACATTTTATTCATTATAAATACTCATTTATGTCATGTAGCAAAATAAGCGATTTAGAATGCAACACTATATTGAGTTTTATATTTATCACTTATTCGTAAAGTTAGAGAGAGAAAAGCAAACGAGGTATTTATGTTGAGATTCAAGAGATGGAAAGGGGATTCGCGTTTGAGCCCTCAATTTTTCTCGATTCTTCCTTCCGCCATTATGCCTCAAACTTGGCGACGCTGTTGGTGCATTTTCTGATTACCGCTAACGTGCATTTCGGCCTTCATCGTCAAGATTCCGGCAACTCTAAGATAGCTCTTGATTTGAGTTTTATTTTTGGAGGCTTCTTTTGGAAGATCTCATTGAAGATTCTTGAAGCATTGTGCAAGATAGAAGAAATGTTTGAATCTTTGGATTTAAACTCTTTCTTGATTCATCTCTGCATTTTTAAGGTTATTTTCCTCTAAATCTTTGATTATTTGCTTGTTTCTCTATTTTGTAAATCTCATGTGAATCAATTTGCATTTCTTTGTTTATGTATGATTGTTCACACATATTTGAATTCTAATAAAAATGTCGAGTGAAGTAAGCTTGCCAAACCACTTTAAAACTTTGGTGTCATTATTCTTTATATTTCTTGAATGAATGCTACAATTTAGTTTATGCTATATGCAATTTTAGGCAACATTGAATTAACTATAAATTGGACCTCTTGTATTGAATTTCCAAGTCTAAAAACATAACAAATAAAATGGAACGTCTTACGAATGTTTCTACAAAGATAAAGGGTTATTGCGTGTTTTAGCTATAAACTACTTTTCAAGAATGTGGAAAAAAACTCAGACGAAACTTCTTTTTTTTTTTTTTTTTTTGAGAAGGGATATTGATATTATTAGAAAAAGGAGAAAAAACTCTAGAAAAAAAAAAAAAACAGAAAAAAAGAATAGATAGATAGCAAGGGAAGAAGTGTTATTAATATGAAGTCAAAACAAATGGGCCCATTTGGGCCCATTATACTCTTTTTTTTAAGTTGCCCTTCATCAGCCATATATGGCTATGTTTATAAATACAAAAAGAAATTGGCAGCCTCTTTGTGTTGAGGTGAGATTGTGAAGAAGCAGCTGTCAGTTTGAAAGAGAAAAATTGCAAGGGTGGTCTTGACGAAAAGAAGAAAATAAAGTCGGTGTATTTTGTTTTATTTCTTTTGTATTTCTCTTTGAGTGCTGCAAGAGTGGTTTTGTCCTTTGAAGAGTTTGTATTTTTCTTGAGTAACTCGTGAGTCCTTTCTTTGAGAGAAAAGTGAGAAGTCATTTTTGAGAGTATTGTAAAACTCTTGTACTTTCTCCCTGATATTTTAGTGGAACCTACATCCGTAGTAGAAAACTGGAGGTAGAGATCTTTGGGCGAACCAGTATAAATTCGGTGTCAATTTTCTCATCCCTTAAACTTATTTTATTTATTGTTCTTGTTGCTTGGAAGTTTAGGTTGCTTTAGCTATACTTTTAAGCTTGACGTTTTCAAATTATTGATTCTTCATTGATAATTTGGAATATGAACTTGATCTGGGATAAGAAAAAATATATAATTGTTTGGATTGTGAATTTTTTGATTGATTATATTTGACGGCATTGAGCCAATTTTTCCTAACAAGTGGTATCAAAACATCACGTTGTAGAACGATGACTGGAAGATATGAGAAATTAGTAATTTTTTATGGAACAGATTTTTCGTTTTGGAAGTGTTAGATATTGGATTATCTGTATTCGAAGGATTTGCATTTGCCATTGGAAGGGAAACCCGATGACATGGGAAAAGCTGAATGGAAAAAGTTGGACAAGAAAGTGTTAGGTACCATTTGCCTGACTTTGAAAAAGAATGTGAAAAGTAGTGTTGTGAAGGCGACGACTACAGAAGAGCTGATGACCGCTTTGTCTAACATGTATGAAAAACCCTCGATAAATAATAAGGTGTATCTCGCAACTTGATTTTTTAATTTAAAAATGACTAAAGGTACATCTACGACGGCCCATATTAATGAATTTGATTTATTGATAATTAAATTAGCTGCTGTTGACTTAGATTTTACAGATGAAGTAAATGCTATTTTGTTGTTGAGATCTTTACCTGACAGTTGGGAAACTATGAAAGCTGCAATTTCGAATTCATGTGGAAATAGAAATTGGAGTTTTCACAAGTTAGAGATTCCGCTATTGAAGAAGAGATTCGCAGAAAGGACTATCTAGTTGATGGGAAACCTTTAGACATCATTGAGATCGTGAAATTGAAAATGGCAAATGGTTCAACTTGAAAATTTTACAAGGTACATCACGTTCAAAATATGATGAAAAATTTGATTTCTGTAGGACAGTTAGACAGTGATGGATATGAGACCAGTTTTAGTCAAGGAAATTGGAAGGTTACAAAAGCTGCCATGGTGATTGCTCGAGGAAACAAGTCAAGAACTTTGTATGTTAGCAACAATGACATAGACATGGTGACAGTTGTAGATCATTCAAGTGAAACTGATTTGCACAACAGATTGAGACACATGAGTGAAAAGGGTATGCAAATTCTTCACTCTGCAGGGAAGTTACAGGGATTGAAGGTAGTTGAACACAAGTTGTGTGAGGACTGTGTATTTGGGAAGCAGAAAAGATTCAGTTTCTCAAAGACAGG
Organism: Sechiopsis laciniata; assembly: GCA_037833695.1. Classification (NCBI taxonomy): domain Eukaryota; kingdom Viridiplantae; phylum Streptophyta; class Magnoliopsida; order Cucurbitales; family Cucurbitaceae; genus Sechiopsis; species Sechiopsis laciniata. Next base: position 8,178,367 of record JBBMKA010000003.1, read on the forward strand.
AGCAAAGTTAAAACTAACGAGGTTAGAGTTAGTTCACAGTGATGTTTGAGGACCTTTTGAAATATCTTCCATTGGTGGTTCTAGATAGTATGTGACCTTCATAGATGACTCAAGCGGGAAGGTATGGACTTATTTTCTCAAATATAAATCCGATGTATTTTTTGTTTTAAAACTTGGAAGGCTATGGTTAAGAATGAGACAGTTCTAAAATCAAGAGCTTGAAGTCAAATAACGGCGGCGAATATGTTAGTGGGGAATTAAACGATATTGTGCATGTGATGGTAAAGACAGTTCCAGGGACACCGCAGCAAAATGGTGTGGCAGAGAGAATGAATAGGACATTGAATGAGATTGCTATGAGCATGAGATTACATGTAGGATTGCCTAAGATGTTCTAGGCTGAGGCGATCAACACGGTAACCTATCTGATCAATAAGAGCCCGACCATATCACTAGATTTTAATTTTCCTGAAGAAGTATGGAGCGGCAAACAGGTAAACCTTTCTCATCTAATGGTTTTTGGTTGTTTGTCTTACCTTCACATTGATGTTGCAGACAAGAGTAAACTAGATTCTAAATCCAAAAAGTGTTACTTTATTGGATAAGGTGGTGCTGAAATGGGCTACAAGTTTTAGGATGACTAAAACAAGAAGATAGTCAGAAGTAGAGATGTGATATTCAATGAGGAAGTTCTGTACAAGAACAAAACAACAGTTGTTGATTCAAAGATAGATGAAAGTAGAGATGAGAAAACTCACTATATAAGTCTTCCTAATGTTGAAACCAAAACAACAAGGATTGAAGATCAGAATATAGTTACTCTAGATGAAACAGTTGTGGAAACTGAAGAAAGAGTTGTTGAAACTGAAGGACCAGTTAATGAAGCTGGTGAACAGACTGTGGAACATGAGGAAGTTCAAAGAACGCCACCTCCACCAGTTAGGAGGTCTAGCAGAACTATCAGATCACCACAGAGGTATTCCCCTACTCTTAATTATATATTATTGACTGACATAGGTGAACCTAAATATTTTGATGAGGCGGTTCAAGTTGAAGATTCTGTCAAGTGGGAGTTGGCCATGAAAGATGAGATGGATTCTCTTATGACAAATCAGACATGGCAACTAGCTGCGTTACCCAAAGGTAAGAAAGCTTTGCAGAATAAATGGGTTTATAGAATCAAGCAAGAGATATAAAGCAAGGTTTGTAGTCAAAGGCTTTCAACAGAAAGAAGGTATTGACTTTAATGAAATATTTTCTCTTGTAGTTAAACTAACTAGTATTAGAACTGTATTGTTGATAGTGGTAGAAGAAGATCTGTTCTTAGAACATATGGATGTAAAAACTGCTTTTCTTCATGGAGATTTGGATGAAGAAATTTACATGGTACAACCATAGGGATTCACAGTTTAGGGAAAAAAGAAAATTGTATGCAAACTTCAGAGAAGCCTGTATGGCCTTAAACAGGCTCCCATAAAGTGGTATAAGAAGTTTGACAGTTTTATGGGCAACAGTGAATTTTAGAGATGTCAGGCAGATCATTGTTGTTACATAAGGTCTCAAGGTAACTCGTATGTTATTTTACTGTAATATGTTGATGATATGTTGATAGTAGTTGCGAAAAAATAGGAAATTCTAAAGATTAAGAGTGAATTATCTCAAGAATTTGATATGAAGATTTGAGAGCTGCCAAACAAATCTTAGGAATGAGGATTGAGAGAAAAGGTGGTGTATTGACTTTGTCACAAGAAGAATATGTGAAAAAGGTGTTAAAGAGATTTAACATGGAAAATGCAAAACCTGTGAGTACTCCTTTAGCTTGTCACTTTAAATTATCTAAGGAGCACTTACCCACTATAGAGCATGACAGAAACGATATGGCTAGAGTGTCATATGCTTCAGCTATAGGGAGCCTGATGTATGCTATGGTTTGCACAAGACCGGACATTGCACATAAAGTGGGAGTTGTCAGTAGATACATGAGTAATCCATGGAAACAACATTGGGATGTAGTGAAGTGGAACTTCAGATATCTGAAAGGGACGACTGATTATGCTCTACATTTTAAGAAGTTGAATTTTAAAGTGCAGAGTTATGTTGATGCAGGTATGGCTGGTGATACAGATGGCAGGAAAAGTACTACCGGGTATGTTTTTACTTTAGATGATACTACAATTAGCTGCGTTTCGAGATTGCAGAAGATAGTAGTTTTTTCTACTACAGAAGCTGAGTATGTTGCAGTGACTGAGGCAAGTAAAGAAATGATATGGCTTCAATCTTTTTTGGATGAACTTGGCTTGAAACTTGGTAAATGGACTTTGCATTGTGACAGTGAGAGTGCTTTTCATTTAGCAAAGAATCCAGTGTTTCATTCAAGGTCAAAACACATACATGTGAGGTACCATTTTATCAGACCAGCTTTGGAAGATGGATTGTTAATACTTGAACAAATTCTAGGAAGTTAGAATCCAGCTGATATATTTACCAAGACCGTTCCTGTTGATAAGCTGAAGTTGTGTACAACTTCAGTTTGATGTCTTCATGAGTAGAAGAGGAATCGCTACAGTTGTAGGGAAGACATGTTGCTTGTTTTATCTTCAAGTGGGAGGTTGTTATTAATATGAAGTCAACACAAATGGGCCCATTTGGGCCCATTCTACTCTTTTTGAGTTGAGATTGTGAAGAAGCAACCGTCAGTTTGAAAGAGAAAAATTGCAAGGGCAGTCTTGACAAAAAGAAGAAAATAAAGTCAGTGTCTTTATTTTATTTCTTTTTTTTTTTTCTCTTTGAGTGCTGCAAGAGTGGTTTTGTCCTTTGAAGAGTTTGCATTTTTCTTGAGTGACTCGTGAGTCTTTTCTTTGAGAGAAAAGTGAGAAACCATTCTTGAGAGTGTTGTAAAACTCTTGTACTTTCTCCCTGATATTTTAGTAGAGCCTGCATCGGTAGCAGAAGTGACACACCCCACCCCAAATTGCTCTAATAATCTAGGATGTGGCATGTCCATAATAGATCACAACTAGGACATGAAA
>JBBMKA010000003.1:8193025-8205907 GCA_037833695.1 Sechiopsis laciniata
ATATATATCAATCACCCTTAACATCAATCCTCAAACAAGTAGTTTATTACTCCGCTTTTATTAACGTCAATTCTCAAACGAGTAGTTAACCACTTCATTCTCTTCCACTTCACTCTTATGTTCAAAATACAAACACACCCTTTTAGAAATGACACTCACTTCATTAATCACGCTGGCATCTTTTAGCATTATTGGTTGAAATAAGAAATATAAAGAGAATTATAAAGAGAATGAAAATAGAAATGAGAGAATAATTATGTTTTCAGTATGAACTATGATTATGAAAGATTGATTGTTTATATTTGAAGTGAAAAAATTATTGTAAAAAGTTACTAAATATGCCTAAAATGATTATAAAAAAGAACTTTTCAAAAGAATACATTATAATCCTAACAAATTATTAGGGAAATTGCTACTATATATATACCCTAAATTAATATCTAATAATAAGTTTTTCCCTAAAACAACCACCTCTAAATTCTTGAAAAAAGAAAAAGAAAAAAAAAAAACAATGCCCCTAATAACCTTTTTTTTTTTTTTTAGAGTCTAATAACCATTATTTAAGAATTGATAAATAAATTTATTATTAGATAATATGAAATTTCATCTCAAAATCAGTTAATAATGAAGAGAAGTAACTCATTATCTCTTATACAGATGAAGACTCCTAATATCTCAAAATGATGTCATATTAGGAAGACTATTTTTTTTATACAAAACTTCGTACTGAAATACTCATTTTGCCTTACTCATTTTAGTCAGATTTGAATTTTTAGATTAAATACAAGTTTAGGTGAGGCCTAAATCACCTGTTTAAATTCTCCCTACTTGAATGATATTGAAATTTGGATGACAAATAACTTACATAGAATTCTAATCAATATTAAATAATATGAAATTTTAACTTAAGATAAATAACTAGTTAAAGAAATAATTCCCATCTCTAATAAAATTATTGTTGACTCTTTTTTTTTTTTGTTTAAAGAGGATAACTTAGTATTATGGAAAAAGAATTAATTTATGAAAATCTATTTGTAATGTCGGAGTAGTTTCACTTTAACAAAGAGTAAAAGATCCGACAGCTGTCCGTCTCCAACAATATCAAACTTATTTTCTCTGACATGTTCATTTAATTTTTTTTATTTTAGTAATTATATCTTATTAATCACCGAAAGAAAGAGAAAAAAAAATTTACTGTGTTATTAGACGGCGTTAAATGACGGCTGAAGTAGTTGATGACAGTTCAGCTACTGAATCTGTACGGTGAAGATTCTCTTCTGTCTTATTCTGAACTTTATATTTTGAAAACTAGACCTAAACATTAAATGCTAAATAACATTTCACGGGCCTTTGTAGACACATAGATTCTCTTTTTTACAAACTCAATCTCTATGGCAAATTATTATTATTATTTTTAAGAAAAACAAACATTGTTAGGTTAAATTCCACCTAGTAATCATGGAATTAAATACATGACAATAAATTATGAGATTATTTTTCCATTTTTTATTAACGATGCCGTTCGATATTTTTGGGTTGTCAATTTATAAATAAGTTGCATTAATCTGTTAATTTTAAATCCATCTTTCCTCTAATATATTACTTAATTTACATTCTCAACAAAAATATTAAAAAATCACTTAAACAAATGAAACTAATACTTAAAAAGGGCAGAGACTAAAATTCAAATTTCAATACATTAATCAAAGTAATATTTTATCCATTTTTTATCATGAAATCTTTTTGGATAAAGTATAATTCTTTTCTAAATTATTTGTAGAGTAGTATATGTGGAAGAATATTTTGTTTTGTTTAGGGGTGTGAAATTCACATATATATATATATATATATATTTTAACACAACATATATTTTAAGTCAATTAAAAATAATTGATTAAAGTACAAGGATTTAAAGTGGGTATAGGATAACTATTGCGCAAAAAAAAAAAAAGTAACGGAGAGAATTTAAATGATTATGTCTATAACTTTAATTAATGATACAAAGAGGAATAATTAAAAGATGTTTTCGTAAGATTTGACCAAAATCGAATTTACGGTTTCACAGCTAAATGCCATCAAGTTGGAAACCATACAAATATAATACAAATAATAATAATATATTATCCAATAGTTAGAAGTTATTTTTATACTATTAAATAATGGCATGGCTAAACATTATTCAAAGGTAGAACAAGTTATTATTACTATTAAATTAAATCCTCTGATAGATGAGTTAGGAACAGTTATATAAGTGGCTATGAATAGTTATGAGTGGTTAGAAAATACTTGTTTAAGTAGAAGAATTAGAAGCAGTAGTATTCCAAAGGGCTTGTTTAGATTAAAAAAAAAAGATTGTGTTAATAAGTGCTTGTTTATATAAAAAGATTATGAGTAGTCATAAATAACTACGAGTTATAATGAGATGATAAATAGTACTTGTTTGAATAGAGGAACTTGAAATGATTGTGTTAGTTAATATTATTTTGGATAAAGGGGTTGAAAGGAGGGATTGTGTTAACTCCTCTATCCAAACACAATCTTATTAAATCAAAACCCAAAAAGAAATATTAGAGTATATCATTATAAAATAATTTATAATTAATTTTACAAAAAAAAAGGTTAAATTCTCTTATAGCATATTTAGATTGGGAAGATGAAAAGAAAAAAAATAATGAAGAGTTTAAAAAGAGAGTTCGGAATAGTGGTATTATGAAAATTTTGTTTAGAAAAAATTTATTTCAGAAAGAAGGTATGTAAAAAAAAAAAAAAAAAGGAGATTTTGCATGTATATTAAAAAAAAATCAAAATAATTTCATGTATAGCACGATTTCCAAACTTATTCATTTAGGGTAGAAAAACCAAACATGCTTGGTAAAATGACTAAAAGGCCCATTAATCTATCAATTAGACTGATAGAAGTCTATCAGTCTATTTGTTCAACTGATAGACTTCAATCTTTTATTCTTAAGAAAACTCACATTCAAATTTCCTCATCTTCCTCTTTCATCCCCCTCTCTGTTTTAGAAAATGTATGGCCTAAAAAACAAAGCTCAAATATCTCCAAATCCTCCCTCCATATCTGCCATTTTCACCTTTACCTTCTACTTCATCCTCTTCTCTTCAAAACCCCAAATTATTCACAATCAACAAACCCCTCTCTCCCTCAGCAATGACACTCTGTTCTCAGACCTCTGTGTCTCAAAACTCTCATCTTTCTCCCAATTGTCTTCCCTCTTGCCAGAAAAACTTTTCGGCGCCGCCCTCAACTTCAAACCAAGAAATCGCAAGAAGAAATGGCAGAGGAGCACGCAAGAAGGAAGGCTTGAAGAGGAACTTCAAGAGAAATGGTATGGAAATCGGAAGAAAAATAGCAGAGAAGGAGAGGAGCACGCAAGAAAGAAATGGCAAGAAGGGAGGCTTGTAGAGGAAGTTAAAGAGAAGGGTATATTTGAAAATGTGTAAAAATATCTTCAAAATGTGCTATAGATGAATTTCTTTTAGTTTTGTGCTATAATTATAATGGAGTCCAAAATGTGCTACTTATAACAAATTCCGTAAAAAAATTCTTGCTTGAAAAAGTGATATAGAAAAACTTTGGTTCGTCAAATGTTCTTTGGAGGAGGAATTATGAAAACTTTGTATTTAAAAAACAAGGATGTTGAGGTAAATTGGAGTGTTGTTTGGATAAAAGAATTTGTAAATGAGGAGTAATGATTATAAAGATGTAAGTAAAAAATAAAACTTTGTTTAAATGGAAAGATTACTGAGTAATTATGGAAAAACCCCTCATTGTGATAGAAATGTTATGATTTTGATAGTAGAGAGAAAAAAAATCTCTAATTGAATAATATTAAAATTTATATGAAAATTTTTATTGGAAAATTTTGAGCTAATATTCAAACAAAGCCTAGGGATGTTCAAACAACCCGAAACTTGAATAACCCGAACCAACCCAACCCAATTTAACGGGTTGGATTGGGTTAAAAACATTTTTGGGTTGAATTGGGTTCAAAATCATGAAATATTTATGGATTAGGTTGGGTTAAGGGTTGACCTAAAATTAACTCAACTCAATCCGACCAACCCGAAATTATTATTTAATTTAAGAAATATATTTTTACTTATAACATAATTATATATGCGTATATTTGTTTTATTTAGTTGTTATTGTTAGAATTTTTATTTTTCATATTTTTTAATATTTTTTCAAATCTTTATAATTTATATATTATGATAAAATATATAGTCAAATTATGTAAAATATCTTTGTTGATTTTAATTATATATTTGTTTTATGGAAGTCGAATTCATCTATTTTTTTTTAATTATCTATTTTTTTATGTTTTATAGTTTGAATCTTCTATATAAACCATGATTGTATATTTATATTCATTTCATTACCTTGATTGAAGATTGTATTTTGTTTATGTATAATGTAGGACTAATTTAATAAAAAGATATTTATAATTTATAATTTATTATTGGATCCGATGACCTAACCCAACCAAACCCGAAAATATAAGAATTGGGTTGGCTTGAATTGTATTTTTAATTGAGTAGAAAAGATGATATCTCAAAAATTTGGGTTGGGTTCAAAATCCCGTCAATCCAACCCAACTCAACCTATATTCACTCTGACACAGCCTATATAAATAAAGGGTTGTTGCAATGAAAAGACAAATGTGTCCAACAACTTTTGAATTAAACCACTCTGTTTTGAACTGTCTCAAATTAACCCTGAAACCTTAATCAGAACCAAGCACTGTCATCAACATTCTTTCTTTAGTTGACTTCAACTCATCTGTTCTGATCTGATCCCTCCATTATTAAATAAATCTCATTTTCCTTCAAATCTTCTTCACCAACAATTACTCATTCACTTTCAAATCTCCATTTCTCTCTCTGTTTCTCTGTTTCTCCATGGATTCTGATGATTCCACTTTCTTCCTCCCTTCTCACTTTTTCTCCCTCACCGGTAAACCCTCCTCCGCCGCCGATTTCCCGACCCACGTTCATTCTGTCCCTGTCTCCGACACCGCCGCCGACAACGACAACGACGACGAAGAAGACTTCCTCGCCGCCTTGACGGCTCGGATTACTCAATCTACTCTCCGTGGTCCTTACAAATTTGTTTCTCACCACGAATCTCACGTACCCACTACTTCATTTTTCCTAATTTCTCTTGAATTTTCTTTTTTGGTCTCTTTTATGGGTTTTTGATTTTCCGGCGACTCTGTTTTTTTTCAGGCGAAGACGGCGGTGGCTGGTTCTCCTCAGTCGACTCTTGGTGGGTTTGAAAGTTGGTCGGTGTCGAGCGACGGCAGCCCCAACGGACCGTCTCAGGCGCCGTCGCCACCGACCACCCCTTACGGCGGCGATATCAAAACTTCCGATCTTATCTATGCTGCTGCAGAGCAAGTTGCGAGACTCAAAATGAACACTCACACTCAAAGTTCTTCAAATCTTGTTTCTTCCATTAATAACTCCGGGTTTTACTCCTACCCTTCACAGGTGAATTTAAAATAGCATCGGTTTTTCTCTGTTTTTCGATCTGAAGTTTAACTATTTTTTTTACTCTGTTTCAGTTCGGAACAGAGCTTCCGATTTGTAAACCGGAGAGTTGTTTCAATTGGGGAAGACAGGTGAAGGTTGAGAATCAGCAGATCCATGGCCGAGGCAGAGATTTTCACCGTGAAAATTGGCGATTTCTTGTTCGTCCTGAGGATTTTCCTCAATACACTAGGCCATGCCTGCAATCCCATCATCGGAGAAACCCATCTCAGCCGTGTGCTCCGGCAGTTTCCGCCGCCTTCTACGGCGGCGGACCTGCCCCTAAAAAGCAGTGCGCCGGCACCGGCGTTTTTTTGCCTCGCCGACACGGCAACAACTCACAACAATCTCATATTAGAACAGGTACTTTTTCGAGTCTCTTAACAAATTGCAAATTTGGGTTTCTCAAATTTGAAATTGAATCTTAATTTTTTGAGATCTGTTAAATAGTAATTTGCTAACGATGGTTTTTAATTTGGGTTTATTTGCAGAAGCTTTAATTGCACAAAGAAACGCCATTTTATCGCAGCAGAGACTAAGTTTCTCCCGGTCGGCGGAGAGAAGCAAAAGCTATGAGTTTCTTCTTCCTCCGGAGTGGACATACTGAAACAACCCTTCTGAAAATTGTTTCTGATTTAGGGGAAAAGTGATTTTCTTGGAAGATTGAAGTGCATTTTAAGATTAAGGAACAATAATGAAATGAATTAAGGGGTTGTAGTTTAAGGGAAAAGGAGTTTTGTTTGAAGGTTTTTAGTTACCACCAGTTAGATGAAGAATAGAGTAAGAATGCAGTGTTCAGTCATCAGAAAGTGGAGAAAGGGAAAAAGAGATAAATTTATAGAAAAATGGGGTTTTAGGGAAAGGGGAAAACAAAGATATTGTAATAAAATTTGTGGGTTTCTTATTAGTAATACATGGCTATATAGCTTATAGCCCTTCTAATATAAATAAATTATTTGCTGTATAGTTGTTTTCATCTTTTTTATCATTTTAATTTTATTGTTGAGATATGTCTTGAACGCACTAATGTCCTCCAATTAGTAGTTGGGGGTCTTGTTGTCTGGTCAGTGAGTGGGGTGCGGGGGCAATGCTCCCGTTGTGAAAACGCATTCCACATTCGTTTAGCGCATTCCGTGCACAAACGCATCTTGCATTGACGCATTGCTGCAATCGTTCCGCATGTATTTATGCATCCGCATTCTGTTTAATGCTTACACATTCTTTAATAGGATTTAATGAGAGTGCATATATAAACTCGAATTAAACCCTAGCCGTATTATGATATTCATTATGTAATTCTGTATTGTCGTTCTCCTAAATAAAACTCTGTCCGAGGACTAGCTAACACAACGTTAGTGAACCACGTAAATTCTATGTCTTTCGTCTGTCTCGCGTTTTTTTTATCTTCGTTTTACGATTATTGATTACCTTTTTCATAACATTTATTTTGAATGGTTCAATCAAATATAAATAACTTAGGAATTTTTTTTTTTCTTTTTACCTTTTCAACTTAATTAACTTTGATTTGAACTTCCATTTTTATGAACCTTAAACTTGAATAAGATTCTCCGCCAAAAGCAACATAATAAAAATCCTTGAAATTAAGCTAAAAAAAAAAATCAATGCTATCAAAAGAATAGCAAACATCATCTTCTAAGTTCTATTAATTTTGAGTTATATATTCTCAACTGATTAAAACTAAATGAATAAGATTTTATGGTGGTGTTTATTTGTTGAATTTATAGAGAATATAGAAATGAGTATTTATGAACCACTTCTCAAAAAACCACATCCAAATGACTTATTGCAACATACTCAAAATAACTATTTATTTTTATATTCAAAATAACTTTTCATTTTTAATTATTCATTTTTTACATTCATTTCTAACTACTCAAAATAACTCGTTTTTAACCACTCATTTCTGATTAAATTCATTTTTAACTATTCAAAATAACTTCTCTTTATAAATTCATGTCCTGTTGGTTATTTCCTTATATATAGGGATATTTTGTGTATTTTTAGAGTGATTTGTTATTTACCATTCCTTATTTGTTGGGGACTTTCTCTATTTAATAAACTCAACTATCAATTGTAAAAGTGTGGAAATATAATAAAATAATTATTTCCCTAAAATCAAGTTATCCAAACAAACTATTGTCTCTAATTCATTTATAAAAAGAAACCACATCCAAACAGTTCTTTGGCTGCAACTCTTTTACTAAAATCTATATCCAATTTCTAATAAACATAGACTATCTTGGTTAATATGAACACAGAGTCAATGGTGCATATTTAATATAATATATGATCTTTGTGAAAAATATGGACAAGCTTTTGAAAGAAGAGAACATTGGGTTGCCGACCGTACGTTTTATGAATAGTTTTTTGTTGGAACAATGAAGCTGTCCTCTGTACTTGACAGGAATGGCATCCACTTCAATCTGGATCTAGGATTTTGTTTGAATTTTCATAGACCAGATCTAAAATAATATGTAATTATGCATTCATTAAAATAGTAGTTTCAAATTATTCAACAAACATCCAATCTATATTATATAATCCAGACATTATTAAAATGTTAAGATCTATCTGTTGCTACTCAACCATACAAATCTACTCTTGTGACCTAAAGTATGCAAATTGTATATCATGTCATCTATTTAGTTTGGTGGAATTGTTCAAATCTATCTTATCTAACTATAGAGAGTCCACTTTTCTTTTTTCATAATCCTAAACTTGTTGCTTCAGAATGAAGATTTAAAGCTTGATGTAAAATTTACTCAACCTTCACTATACCTTTTCTACTGTTTTCACAAGTAGGCAAAAGCAAAATTTGTGCAAATCTTATCTGATTAAAAAACGGGTAGTTTGTCCCCATGGAAATCTACTTCATTGAGACCCGGTTCGCCGTTTCGTTTTATTCCCCAAGTCTAAAAGAGAATCAAGGTTCAAAAAAATAACTTGCTCCAAACAGGATAGATATGTTCTTTTCATCTTTTGGTTCACATATACACTACTTTTTTCCTATCTTAATCATGTATTACAGTGTTTGCATTATCTCTTTACAAGTTCTAAGAAGCTCAAACAGAGCAGAAGAGAAAAAGACTGCAAATCTAGGTTTGAGCTTGCATAAATACGTATAATCAGTGGCGATCGATGGATAGATAGATACCTTGTGAACTTATCCATGCTGAAGTTCAGCCATCGCTTCTCTTCCAATAGTTTTATCCACAAATCTTTTCTTTCAGTTTGATTCATTCATCATCTTCATCCCATCCTTCTCTTCTCACTCTAACCCTCTCACCATTGAAGTGTATGTATTTCCATTTGCAGCCATATCTTTTATAGACCATTTTCCAGTTTTCTTCTTGACCTAGCTTTTGAAAGGCATGGGCGACTCTTCTAACGGTGTCTTCATCTGGTCTTACGCCCAACTCTTCCATGTCTGCAAAAATCTGTACCAAGAGACAGAAGAAATTGAAGCAGATGATCACTGGTGAGCAATGAAGAGAAGGTTGCAAATTAAGGCATACCTCAATAATCTTATCTTGCAAGTCATGATGGTCGTACAAAGAGATCATCCTAGAAAACAATCGCTTAGAGATGGAACGAGTGTGCGTATGCAAAATCATGTTCCATAAGGATTCGGCTTCGTCCACCCTCTCGTCCATATCGAATGCCAAAAGAAGGGTGTCATATGTTGCCATTGTGGCTCCTTGACCCTTGCTTAACATCCACTTTGCCACCTGAGTAACAAGTGAAGAAGCAACAATTGACAAAAAGACTAGGCGGAAAAATTGATTGGAAGCTGTTAAACCGACTCTCATCAAGGCAAGGCAGTTCAATATATAAAAGTGACAACAATAGGCGAAACGGTCGTAAGTAAGTTATCAGTTTGTGGAAGGAAAAATGCAACTATTGAATATTATACACAGAATCCGTCATGAATATTTATAAACCAAGCTATACAACGGAAAGGGTAGAAATTTAAGCAATTGATATTTGTAAGAGACAACAGCTTTTCTTCTTCTTCTAACTTTTCTTGTTAATGAGAGATGATATTTTCACATGTCCAAACCTTAGGTAACTTGCAAGTCCAACACTGAGGCTTCCAATACCATAAGTAGTTTGGTGTTATGTTCGAGAAACATTTTCCTCAAAGAAAAGAACTCACTCTTGTTTCATCATTCCCAATTCTGGAACCAACAACCATCAGTTCTCTGTCCATAAAACTAAATCTTAAAAAGGAATTATAAATTTGATGTATCAACCAAATCCAAAGGGTTATATATTGCTTCTTCAGTCTATTTTATCCCTGAGAAAGTCCAAATGATCAAGGTTCAAGATCAAACTTCAATAATAAAACTGAACAAACCACAAATCATCAGATAAACGCAAGATTACAATAAAAGCTAATGCGTGAATAGGTTAACTGAACAAACAATAAGAAAAGTAAAAGCAATAAGAGCAGGACAAGATGAAATCATAATAGGCACCACTGGTTAGTTTATAATGAGAATATGGCATCAGTTCCCTATATAGTTTAGAACCACATCATGGGGCCAAAGTCGAAAAAGACAATGAGTAAAACTAAACTTATTCATACTTGAATCACACGCTTCCATTGACTTCTCTTCCTCAGAATTCTTAAACCTTTAGCAGCTGCAATCAATGGAAACTCTGTCTCCCAAGCTACCCACTTATTCAACTCTCCATAAACAGCTTCTTTCTCATTAGGACATTGGGAAACCTAAAACATGTTAAAACAAACATTTAGACTACAAACAAGTTGAGATTGCCATTCTTTCCTTTCAATACTAGAAGAGCAATAAGAAAGAAGATTCCACAAAATGCAGCTTACAATTCTAACAAGATTCAGAGCCTTTTGCCCAGAGCCAGAAGAATCTCTTTTCTTCCATAAATGGTGGGTCTCTTTCCCAACCTTCTTAACAATACGTCTATATTTAATCAAAGCAACCTCAAAATCAAAATCAAAATCAAAATTCTGGGGTTTAAAGAAAAATCAAAAAGAAAAAAAAGGGCACACCTCTCAAGTGTGTTGGAAGTGGAACTAGTTAGCGGCTGCGCAACTTGCTTATGAACACACTTGAAACTGGAATCTCTAAACGTCAATTTTTTGTAATTGTAAATGCAATCGTTCTACGAAGGAAAAAAGGGTTATAATCTGATTAAACATTTAGACATAGCTAAATCGAAATTGGGGAAGTTTGAAGTTTGCTGGCTAACCTTCGGCGCTAGGGCTTCGAACCCAGTTGAGCTTCCACGGCAAACCAACATCAGATTTTTCAAATTTCAGCGTTCTGTGAAATGGGTTTCGAGAATTATCAAGAAATTGGACTCTGGCCAGATGGGTTGGTTCATTCAAGAGCTGAGAAGAGATGAGAAACAACTATAGAAATTGAAGAAAGCGCACGAAAGACGAAAAGGGGAAAAGGAGCGAGCGCCTTATATCACAGATAAACCAGGGAGAAGAATTGGGCTGATTTGATTGAACAATTATAGGTTAAGAATTTTCGATTGTTTGTCCCACATCGACTAGTTAGCAATGAAACATTTTTCCCACCATAGGAGATTTGCAAAAAAAAAAAAAAAAAAAAATTGTTGTTTTAAGAAGTTGTAAAACTAGTTTGGATAAGGTTTTTTGAGGAAGGGTTGAAAAGAGATCGAAAGGAAGCATTGAAATGAGGAGTTCCAATGTCCAATGAAAATTTTTTTTATCCTAAACTTTTTAATTCATGTTTCTTACCCAACTTCCACTTTATTCGTGCATGTCCTAAAACTGCTGGGTTCACAAAGCAGCTTTTATGGGTTAACCTACATTGCTACGTTGCAATTATTATCGAAAGTAAGTTTGATTTAGAGCCTTCTAAATTACAATTAATTCATTTAATAGTTTAAAAAATTAGAATTTAATTTTTATGGTTCAAACTCATTACATAGAAGATACTGCTCATCTCAAATAATATAAAAGTTAAATACCGATTTTTAGGATCGAATTTATTTTCGTGGTGTTGAACCGGATCACCACAAAATAATGATACCACTAGGCCATTTACTTTTTCGATCTTTTTCATATTTATTATTTTTTTGGTATAGATTCTTTTCAAATTTGTTATTTCTAATTGAAATGTGAATATTATTAAAGTGAGTATACCACCTAAAGTCTTTTTTGGCTTTTTTTTTCCCCTTTTTTTGAGTTCTACGCTAACTTATCTTTTTTTTCCCCTTTTTTTTGAGTTCTACGTATCTTCAACATTATTATACACTATTTATATCAAACTCTACATTTTAGTAGTGGTCACTCTAAAAATATGCTAAGAAATTCCTTTTTAGGACCTTTTAACTTCTTTATTGTCATTAGGAAAAAAAAAAAAGCACTCTTTATTGTCATTAACTTTTGGAACTTATTCCCTATGATAAACCTAGCTAATCTATAGGTGGTGTACTATATTAATTTGTAGGAAATTACTCATCTCATATTGACATTCTCTACGCATGAGGGGTCTACAAAAAATTTAAAAACCTCAAAATTCGAACTATCTAACTCAAACTCTTCGACTCAACACTAACCAAACTAAAAATAATATTGTATATATACGTCCAATAAAATATTTCCTTAGTATATTAGTAATAAACGTGTTTCTAAAATAATAATAAAAAAAAACATACATTAATAAAATAGGTCATTTAGGTTTAAATATAATATCATGTATTTTTTGTTCATTCTTTTTAACATATTTATCGACTATAAGTTGAATTTTAGAGGGAGAGAATTAATCATAACTTGAAAACCCAACAAAAAAATATGTAAGTTGAGTTGCTTTAATATGTAAGGTTGGACATATTGACGGATGGACCAACTAGAAAAATTGGGTTGATCCAAAAAATTCTCCCAACTCAACTTGGACCATGTACACCTCTACTACACACCTTTGATAGATTGATTAGAAAAAAAATACCATTTTCGTCTATATATATAATTCTAACACATGTGCAGCTTTTGGATTTACCAATTTTGAATTGGACTTAAATTCATTTTATTGGACTAAATACCCATTCAGGTCTAATGGCCTTTGATATCATAGTGCAGACATTCATCTCAAAATCAATTAGCGATGGAAGAATGTAAGGACCCGACCAAAAAGTGGTCCAAAATCGGTCCTTACTCATCATGCACGGAAGTAAAAGACATATTTTAAGTAAAACATGCAAACCAAATACTCTAATAAATTAAACCATTTTATAAATAAATCAAGATCCTGGCCAGTATTTAAAACAAACATTTGCAACAGTTCCAAATCACATTAC
>JBBMKA010000003.1:8206007-8224229 GCA_037833695.1 Sechiopsis laciniata
GATCTATATATTTATTTAAATTTAAAATTAATTTAATCATCATTTTAGTGGACAAAACTTTATATAATTAAAGATTTTGTTATTGTATAAATTAAAAGTGACTATTATTGATAAAAGTGTTAAATTTTAAAATACATCAACCAAATTGAACTATACTTCAAACTTAAAACTAAAATGGTTTCTTTCCCATATAATTATTATTCGAAGGGAAAAAAAAAAGTTTTCAAATGAGCAAAAACAAAAAATTGAAAATGAAATTAAAAAAAAAAAAAAGAAAGAGAGAAGAAAGTATGGGACCCAAGTCCTACGCGGACGCGTGGCTTGATGTCGGTCGCCGGCGGACTCCATCGGAATTTGATTTCAAATTGGACGAAATTCTCTATGTTTTAGAATGGTGTGATGGCATCGTTCGTTTTCAAAACTAAATGATCTATTAGTATTTTGGCTTTAATCTGTCCCAATATTACTCTTGCTTGATATTTTTTTGTTGATGTCGAAATTTGCTCGTCAAAGGTCAACCGTAATTTTAGGGTAGTAATTGAACAAAGATAAATTACACCGGTGTGGTGTGAGTCAAGTGACTTTCAATACCTAAGTGAGATGTGGTTGAAAAACGGTTACTTTTTTTTATTTTTTTTTTGAAACAAAGGTAACCACGCCCGTTTTTAGGCAAAATACTAGAGACATTGAATGAATAATGTCACAGGCGAATCTTGAACCTGGGACCTTGAGGGGAGCATACCCTCAAAGTCCAAGTCTTCTACCCACTCTTTGGCAACGCAAATAGCTTACCTTTTATGTACTCTCTTTCTGAGTATTTATAGTGGAGCATGTAAATTTCCTCTTTAGTTTTCGTGAGCCATTGATCCTTACATATCTTATTTGGAGATGGTTTGGGAATCGACTGCATGTGGACCTCTCGCAGATGAGGTCCATTTGGGGTCAAGCCATTTTGTCTTTATGGGTTCTTGCACGCTTCATTAAACTCGTGGGTTTTATTAGGACTTAACTACAAATTTCTCCTATAACATTTGTCAAATGAACATTATCCTAAAAAATGGTGTAGATCAATGTCAAAAAAAATAAAAAATAAAAAGTAGATTGTAGAGTTGTACAACGCTAAACAATGTGTTTTTTTTTATTATTGTTTTTTTAAATTTTATAAAATATAGATATAGGGTTGATGTAAATATAACTTATACAACTAAAAAGGTAAATAATTACCTCAATTGACCTGCAAAAAGATCATTACATCAAAATGATACTAAGTTCATAGGATGAAATTGACAAAGCTCACATTTAATTATGGAAAAATACTTTTTTAGTCTTTAGGGTTGGATTGGAGTCCAATTTTATTGTGGTCCATATATTTCAAAATTGAATACTTTTATCGATACATTTCAACAATACTCATTTTTAGTTTGTGAGATAACAAAATTCTTAGTTACAAAAAATAATGTTAACTAAAATGATGATTAAATTAATTTTGAATTTTATTATATTCATGAAGTAAATATTTTAGTTTTCATGTGAATTTAATTATAAAAAAAAATAAAAATAAAAGTAAACTAAAAGAACACATAAAAATTAAAAGTGTGAATTATTGAAATGTCAAGCATAAAAATGTTTAATTTTGATATATATATATATGAGACAAATTAAAACTATATCTCAATCCTATAAACTAAAAATATAATTTTTTTTCATTAGTTATTTATAGCTTAAGTTGCTTTGTTTCATAATCAAATGGTTGAATCATCTAGTTGGCTCGATAACACATAATACACGTAGAGTTATGCTTGAATGAAAAGAAATAATGACTTTAATTAAATATTAGTGGAATCGGATCGTCAATTGAATTATAAACATTTTAAAAGAAACAGAATTGATACCCAAGTCTAATCTGCAGGGAAATGGAAGTGCTAAAAATGATAATTAATTTTTTGAAATGGAAAACAAGTATTCCAATACATAGAGAGGTCTTATTTTGCTAATAAATTATGGAAAAAGAAACAAAGTCGTATCTGTGGTTGTCACGTATTGTTTTTTTTTTGTGGGGTTTTTTTTTTTTTTTTTTTTTTTTTTTTTTTTAATTTTAAATTTTTATTGAATTTGAATTCAGCCTAACATGGTGCAGATGTGTATTTGTAACTACTCATTTGTTTGAATACTTTTTTTTAGAACTGTTTGGTCAAAACCCTCTTTGATTTCTCCATATATTGTTCAAAATTTAAGGCATAAAAAATAAGCATGGCCTTAGTCTTGTATGATGATGAGAATCGCCCAAATATCATTATTATGTGGGAGTCCAAATGTTCATATTATATAACTATTTACCCTCAGAAAAACTAAATAACTCTGAAGACCCCCAATTCTATGATAATCTAGAATTAAAATTCTGGAAAAAAAGGGTTTAACATTAGAGCTAACCATAAACCAACTTTGACACCCCTCTAAAAGATCGATTGACTACCGACGATCGAGGTGCCCTTTTTTTTCATCGCATACCAACCGTGTTTTAAAAAATCCAAAAAGGTGTCTTAGGCTCAAAAAAACCTCAGGCTCAATTTTGGCACCTTACCTTTCCAATTAGGAAAGCCTGCGTAAAGCACATGACTTTCGTGAAGCCCTCAAAACGAAGGGCTTTTCTATTCATTTAAAACCTAAGTAAAGCAGTAATAATTTATTCATTTTTTTCTATTTATTCTAAAACATTTCAAATTCAATCACCAATTACTTTAATGTTTAATAATAAAAATAGACAAATAACACCTAATATTCAATCTTAATCACCAATCCACTCCTATGCTCTCTCTAGTTATCGCCAATGAAAGAGTTGATGGAGATGAATATATATTTAGCGACCATAAAATTTGATCTAATGAGACTTTAAATTTTTATTTGGTATTAATATTTAATGTTTCATATTTTTATGAGGTGACTAGGATAAAAACTCTATAATCAAAAAGATTAATATATGTTTTGAGTGTCTAACCCCCATCTTTTGTGCCCCATGTGCCTCAAAGTATGCTGCATACCAGGGAGGTAAGGATATACTCATATTTCTAGATCCACTCACTTTGTTTTGTGAATTTAGAAAGTTATATTTGGGACCTTTTCTACTTTTTCACTCTTTTAATATAAAATAGGAATGCAGATTCAAATCTCTAAAATTGTGGCGAAATTATAATGTTACAAAAAAGGCAATTAGTTTAGTGTAACATTAGAGATTTCAAATCTTCCTATCTTCATTTCACTAACAATATTATATGTAAATTTATGTTTGGGTATCTCAAGTTGTTACAATAGACTAATAAGCTGAATAATAATAATGCTGTCGCAAGAGAGAATAGGAACACCACCGAACCATGAGAATAAAAATAAAGGCACACCAAGAAAAAGAAAATTCAAACCTGAAACCTCATGATTAATAAATTGTACAAGATGCCGATGCCAGTAGAGTTCTAGTCGAGTTGGCACATAATTTCAGCTAATAAACCTTCTAATTACCAGAGAACAGCACTTTCTCTTAATTAAAAAAACACAAATCCCCTGACTTATATTTCAAAGCATTTCTAATCAACAAACATTTACTTTACATGTGTACATTTTAAGAGAAGTTCAGCATTTTGGCCCAGATCTGAAGGCATGTGACATTGTCTCAGAAAACAAAAGGCATGAAACCTCAGAATGACACCCTACTGATAAAAACTCACATAGAGGGCATATTGATATGTAAACTTTCTAAATGTTAAGCATTCATCCTTATCTTCTTTCAATCTAGAATTTGGCAAAAAAACAATTTCAGCTTTATTCATCCTAAAATCAACCTTAACCATGACAATGCAAGAGCATGCAAGCTTAGCATTTTCAATGTATTACACAAACCATTTGACTCATTTAGAAAAGCCTTTAATTATCTCAATATTCAATAGAATGTTAGAAAACTTACATAAACCTCAACTATTTTCACGAAACAACATAACTACCATATTTAATTGCCAGAATAACCTCTACCATATTAAATTCTCTACGAGTGATCATTATGACTAAAACTCATTCCTAACCACTTTAAATTCAACTTAAACTTGGATTTAAAACTCATCTAAAGTAATGTTTGACAGATAACTAACTTGAAACGCAAGTACAACCACTTGAGTGGCAAATAAATCGCTTAACACAGAAATGCTCAAGACAAATGGTTAAAAATTCTGTTCAACTACTCCAGGGCGAAACATTACCTAAATAGCAAAATTAACTCGGTTCAGAAACAGAAAAATGCTTCCTCTTAGCTCACAAAATAAAATAAAATATAAGTTCCTTCATGTAACAACCACTCGTTTCATCCAGATTCCTCATGGCTGCAAAGACACAATAAACAATGATAAACAAACAGAAACAAAATAATTGATTAAGCAATAGTGAAATAGAAAACCAGCATGTCTGAAAAAAGTCGACGAGCGATGTGGCAAACAAACTACCACACACCTCCAACAAAAATCAAAACATACTATTAGAAAATACTCATTGTAATATAAACCATATATACCACTTCAAGGCAATTCAAATTCACATGTATATCAAGTAAAAATAAATAAAACTACGCATCAGGAAAATGGCAGAAAATTTTTGAGAAAAAATGCTAAGATGAAAGTTCATACACATCATACCTGCTTTTATATCAAGAATTATATAACAGGAAAAACTTATCCTAACATAACAAATACGACCATTGGAAGGGTACCAGTACCACAGACGGCATTCAATTATAACATGCAGAATACAACCTAACAATTTCACTGTTTGCACTTCACCTACAAATTAACTTCAGGCTATTGCAGCCAATTGAGTCAAAATGCCAATACAATAATGCACTATACAGCAACAAAAACACAAGGAATCAGAAGCAAATTTAGCATATATAATGTTGAACAAAATTACAGTATTTAACACCATGTCAAATTTGGAAAACTTGTCTGTACTATGGAGTGGACACGGTCCACCAAGAAGTCCTAACTCTAAACGTGTGATGGAGCATTGGAGCAAACCACAAACATAATAGAGCAAAGGCCAGCAGCTAGTGTAGCAATGAGACCTTTCATAAGAGGCATACAGCCATCCCACATTGTTGAACACAATTTGTAATAGGAAGAACATATCAACTACCAAATAAGAGAAGGAAAAAAACTAAACTATTGCATTTTGGGACAATAATACAGAGCACCAAAACATACAATCATACAAGTGCAAGAACTAAACAGAAAAACATCCAATCAAAAAGTTGAAAGTATATAAAGAAACTATTTACCTCAAATGTTGCTGGGATACATGAATACTCTGACTTTGTCACCCTGCAGAGAAGTTTAAAACTTGTTAAAATTAAGATATGCATCAAACACAAAAGATATCATCATTTTTTACAATAAATCCATACCATGGACTTTGGTGGCAGGTTAGACTTGAACTTAGCTCTAACGATGCCACTGTTCCCATGAGGCCTATTGACCTTGCCCCAAATGCAACGATAGTGGCTTCCGTTCTTCTTCACTTTAGCCTTGTAGATATATGCCAAACGCTTTCCTTGGTACCAAGAAACCTCTTCCTTGGAATTAACACCCTCAATTTGGAGTAAAGAAGTGTTTGGGTACTGGTTCGACTTCGACCTAACCACCACACCAATCAACTTAAGCTTTCAATCAACAACTAACAAATCCCTAAACTCCATTCAGTTCGACCAGTATGAAAATGATCTACTTTCAGCATAAAAACAACATTACGCAGTCCAGAAACACGAGCTTTATTGATAGACATTAATGATCGATTACCTCTTGTAGCCGAGAATTGTTCCCCTGATGTAGAGTCTGATTCAAACATGAAACAGAAATCGAATGAACAAAAAGAAATTTTTTAGGGCTAGAAATATAGAATGAGGATTTGGAAAATCGATATTGCGTCAGTTTAGACTACCGACCTGACTCTTTCTCCTTGGCTTCCTTTCACCATTTTCGGCGTCTGGATCTTCCTTCTGCTACAAAGTTTCCACGGCCGACGAAATGACGAACTGACCTATTGTTCTCTCTAAAACCCTAATTCTCGGTATTTATACACCGCATTGTGGGCTTTGTTGAAGGGCGGGCAATGTGTAATTGGGCTTTAGGCCCTAACTTAGACTCATCTTTCGCAGGCCGGTAATCTTTCTAGTTTGCAAACATTGAGCCCAAATATTTATATAGCCTCAAATCAAACTAACTTAATTCAATGGTTGATTTTATTATTCGATGATAATTCAATTTAACAACTCAGTCGCTAATTCAAGTATTTAGCTTTTGGAGGGCAATAAATTAGTAATTAATCTGGGTTGTGTTTTTGGTTATTGTGTGTTAAGGGCAGTTGAAAAATGTAATTTGTTCATGTGTAGAATCTTTCAAAGTTTAAAATGTTTTTTTTGTATGATGTGGTTGTGGGAATAAAGAATATGATGTTAAATTATATCTTTACAAAGTTACTACTAACATATAGTACTGAATTGGGTTAAATAGCCAATCAACTCGAGGGCTTCCCCAATTTAAGGGAAAGACAAATTATTGAATCTACAAAAGAAGAAAATTAAGTTGATGGATTTAATTTAATTAAGATGAAACGAGTTTAAATACACCATGCACTAATTACTCTTATTAAAATCACTATTTAATTAATTGAAAAATAGGGAGTTTTTTCATGTATAATAAAAAAAAAAAAAGTTAAAAATTATATGAATAATGAATTTGGACATCAATAAATAGTCTTCCATTATTAAATGTATAGTCTTTGATCATTGACATTAGTCTTCAATCAAGTAAAATATATGTTTACTATGTACCGAGTCATAATTACAAATTTGTTAGGCATGCAATCTGAGCTACGAGAAAAGAATAGCTGAAATTTGATAAGAATCATATCTGAAGGACATTTTGTTGTCATTTTATTGTTACAATATCCATCTTCAACAGTTTATGAAACACCATTAACAAAATACAAACTCATAGAAATATAAGAAGCTGTGTAATATATAAGCAAAGTCACACTATACTGTTATATCTAGTGTAAGCTTTCAGAACTAAGAAGAAAACTGTGAAATCAAAGATCAGCAAATAGATTGTAGTTTTTGGAGTCAACTGCTATGAGCCTTAAAGCTGCAACTGCTGCTGCTAAAGACATACACCCAAAGAAACAAACATTCATCCAATGCCAAAGCTTTTGTAAAGAATTGAGCGTGTTCTTATTTGCCACAACATACATGTGGTTTGCAAGTATAAATGTAAGAGGGAATGTGCTGACTGCTCCTGTGAGGCTCATGAAGTCTCCAAGGAATGGCAGCATAGCTGAGATCAGTGTCGTTATGGCTAGGTACCCTCCTCTCACGCCGAATCTGAACGACAAGTTTTTGATGTTCAGTGCACTTCCTTTGATCCCAAACTTCGTGTCCAGATACTCGTACATCGGACTTGCAAATATCTGAATGCAAATGACAAAGAATTTTGAGTTAAAATGAACTGGAGAACCTCATTAGAGAAGATTGATGACGACTCTTACGTGCAGGGCGATGACTGTTTGAAGAAATGCGGCGATGTTTGCCATTGCCTTCACCCAAACTGGACCGTTTACCCTGTTGAGTATATAACTTGAGGTCGTAGACCCGTATGCCCAGTATCCGACGAAAGTAACGGCATACATGGGCAAAACGCCGACGGTGAACTGGAAGTACAGAGCCTTTAGCATGTTCTTGACTACAGGTTGCCTCACTGTCGCCTGTAACAACGAGTTTTCGAGCAATGGAAGATTAAAGAAGATAAGTTTGGAAGCATAGGTACATACAGTTTAAACATAGATGGCATGTAAGTAATGAAAATATGTGAAAGGAAACCATAAATGTAATTCATACAATTTAGAAGAACATTTTTTTTATTATTTTTTATTTTTTATAATTGGGAATCAGGCCCATACTACATACCAGGATGTACCTACACCTATCCCAAGACCCAGACCCGAGAGCCAGCCAAGAAATTTACAATTAAGCTCATCGTGAGTTTTGAACTTGAGATCTCCTAAGAAAACGAGACTGCCCCTGGGGTGTAAGTTCTTGCCATACCTGAATCTCAGGAAGCATTCCAGTATTGAAGGCAAAAACTAAATTAGCAGCTGCTCCTATCGTTGTAAAAATTTTGCTAATCGACGATCCTGGAATGCTATAATCTGCAGATGTATGAACTCCTAGAAGAGCAGAAACCACAAATATAAATCTTAAAATCAAGAATCTTTATCAATACTGGAAAGCTAGACTAGTTGATCCATATTATCAGCATCAAGGTTCAAAATCAGAACAAAACTTGAAATGAAAAAGATAAATTGAGTTTCATTGTTCTGCTCATTATTGTTCTGCTCTTGAAAGAACAATCATAGAAATGATTTCTTCTTGTCATAATCATATTACTTGTTTAGATATAAATTTCAGTATCTTAGGTTTGAAATGGATATTATATTGAGCTCTAGCTGCAACAAGTCAATTGTCAAGATCAACAATACCAGAAAATAGAAAGTAAAACTTACCATCTCGAACAGACAGTACTAATGCAACAATGATGTATATCAAACTGAAGAGAGTTGAGAATCCAAGCCAAATTCTTAGAGCTGATAAATGGGGTATTGATATTGCAAATAAGATACAAACAACACCAGCAATGGCTGTAAAATAGGGAAGCTTCATCACATGGTCATCCTTGAAAAGAAAATAAACAGCCTGCAAACAGACAAAGTACAATACAGAAGAGAATTGTACAATGAAAAAAACTATTAGTTTCACTTTCATTATTTTTCCATTATGAGGACACAATATACAAATAAAATGAATTTACAACTTGGGTTTTGATAAAAGTGACATTTTTTGGTTGTGTTTATTAGAACAACTGACTTTTTGTTTTCGTTATGTAGTTTTCTTTAAACATTGATTTCTTGTGCCAACAAGAGCCATGCCTATGCTCTTGTCTCAACTGACATAGTGTGTGCCCATGACCGAGGTCGTGCATTCGTATCTGTCTATCTCAATTGTTGTTGAGCTAAAAAAATAGATTTCCCTTTTCTTTTCTCTTCAGAGATAGCATAAATAGACACTGATTTACTTTGATGAATTTCCCCCTGAAATCATGGTCTATCAAAGTTGACAAGATTGTTGACATTTTCTTATCAATTTTAATTGGTCAGAAGTCGGTCAAACTTCATACATGTAGACCTAGACATCAAGACTTTTTCATAGGAAACAAAGGTGTACTAAGTTAGATAGAAGCAACAGATGTCAATAAATGGAGATAATAATGTTTCAATAGTAAAACTAAACCCTTGACTTTTATGCAGCCAAAATAAAAGCAAGTCATAACACAAGAAGCAAAGGATCATAGTCAAAAAAGGCTACCTACCCTTGTACTTTTATAAACTTTTGTTCATTCCTATCAAGCTATCTGACCAGTTCATTACAAAGAATTAACAATTTCATTAGTTTGAGAGTCCAATTAGTTAACTTATTGGATCCCTAGGGCGATGCAGTGGTCAAGCGCCTGAACATTGGAGATATGCTCCCTTCATATACTCTCATAATTTTTCAGGCGACTCTCAATTTTACTTTCAGTCCTATAATGTATCCCAGTGCTATAGTTTAAGAAAGACAAGTGGGCCCTGGGTTTAGAGGAGCATAGCTCCAAGGACCTGGGTCATAAAAATAAATCAGTGAACTTATTGGTCTCACCTTCAAGGCCTGGCCAGCTAAGATGACATATCCCACATTAATCATGAAAAGATTAGCATACTGCAATCCCCATGTAAGAGAATAAGCTTTCCTACCTGCAAGAAGAAAGCCAATAAGGAAAGAATAAAGTAAAATGTAGCCAAAACTAATTTGCTATCTTTTCCATACCATATATAAATCCTGCTAGATCTCTGTATCTGATATGTCTCTTCCCACCAAATTCATGAAGCTTGGCAATAAGAGTGTTTGCATATAATGAAATGGCTGTTGCTGCTATCAATCCAACTACTCCAGATATCCAACCCAGAGGAACCATTATAGTACCTGAGTATCCAAGTACATAAGCACTGTTGATACCAGTGGTAAGGACAAAGCCTGCTTGAAACCATGAATCTGAGTATTGCAAAAAGTAACCAAGTTAGCTGAAAGATGGGTACTGAGAGGGAAAAACCCCAATATCAGGATCAAGTTGAGTGTTTGATATAGCTTACGCGGACTTCGACTATTCTCACGGAACATACGATGCCCGAATCTATCATATTATCAAGTAATTCCATGGAAAATTAATTTTTAGGTAGGTGGATACTATGATCAGCTTGCACGCACCTCGACTAATTGTATGAAACATACCGCTTGACTCTACAAGATTTGGATGTCAAGAAAATCCGTAGGAAATTAATTCCTAGAATGACCACCATGGATTAAACTCATCACCTCTTAGTTTTTCAAGATCCTCTTGACTACTAACCCAATGTTTAAACCACTATGATTGAATACATCATTTCTTGGTTACTTAAGACCTTTTAAGTTCCATTGAATTTTTTTGTCCGAGCCAACTTACAAGCACTTGGATTATTCTTATGGAACATGACTACAATATCAAGGAAACACGTAGGATATTAACACATAAGTAGTTGACCATCATGGATTGAAACCAAGTTAGAAAAGACCTTTCTTGACTACTAAGCCACTATATGAGATAGTTGAAAGTTCCAATGAAATCTAAATACACAAAAGCAGGAAAAACAAGAAACTCAGCTCTATCCTCTAAAGAACGAACACGAAATTCGTTTGTTTACTGAACTTAAAGATTTGGCAACTGGTCATAGTCATCCTCAATTTCACAAACTAAAAGGAAAAAGTGACATTCAAAAGCAACCCATCTCATAAAGTTCCATAAAAAGATAAACCCACATGAGAAAATAAAAATATGAAGACAAAAAAAAAAAAAAAAAAAAACAAACAAACAAAGAAAGAAAGAACAAACCCCTGCTAATCTGATGGGCAGTTTCCGGTGCATCAACCTCCAGTTTTTCCTCATCGGCGACATTAATCGGTGCCATCTTGTTGCAGCTGAGAGAGCAATTCACTCTTCAGAAATAAGCAATTCAAGTCCAGTGGGGCACTATTGTCGTCGCTATGTTGCACGTTCTTGTAATCAAGAATCTACCATTTCTGGAATGTCTATTTTCAAATATGTAAAGCCTCGTTTTTGCTTCCCCTGTTTTTCCCCTGTTTTGTTTTTGGACATAAACGAAGAACAATCTCTTTGATATGAGAATGGAAGGGCAGTGGCTGAATTTAATATCTTCGTTGACAAGATTTGCTTTCTTTTATTCTCTTCTTTATTTCTGCACCTTTCAAATATTTTATTCCCTAATCTGACATTTTTGTGATTATTGCATACTTTTATGCAAATGTTCAATCAAAGGGCTGTTCCTTTACCATATTTAACGTGTATTTAGTTTGAAAAATTATATTTAAAAGTTATTTTGAATAGTTAAAAAAATTAAGAATTGTAGTAAAAAAACTCGTACGGAGATGCTTTTTGTGTAATAAAGTTAGAGTCAAAACTTTGTTTTGATGTAGATTTAAAATGAGTACTTATTTTTTAGTATTTTTAAAAATGAGTTATTTTGATTGATTTAAAATGAATAATTAAAAATGAGTGGTTAGAAATAATTTAATAGTTATAAATAAATGATTAAGAATGAAAAGTTATTTTTAAAAATAAAAAAGAGAATGAATCAGTTTTTACTGGTTTGGATATATGTTTTGAGGAGAAGTTATTTTCAAAGTTTTATATGCAGTGTTTGGAAAGGAATAATGGTCAAAGATAGTTTTTTGCTTTGAATTGTTTTTTTTTTTAATTTTTTTTAATATTTATATATATAAATCGCTTTGCATTGTATTATTATAATGTATTGTGGAGAGTATGTGGGTTATTTTAAAATAAAAACCCCATCATCTAATTATATTATAACCATTAAACACAACATGGTCCAACCAGTACCTTTTCGTTTCACATTTGTACGTTAGATTGAAAATAAACGTGTTTGTCCTTATAGTTTGGTTGAATTCTTAATTCAATCGCATTAGTCAATTCCTCTATAACAATTAGTTTGCTATACTTTCAAATTCTCAATGATTACTTTTCAGAAAAAAATTAATTTAGAATTAGTTTTGAACTTTAGTAGCTAACAATTTAGTTAGGTACTTTAAAAATTGTACTAGTTTAATTATTCAATAAATATGTTATCAATGTGAGATATTGATTTATATTATTCAAAAGTTTAGTTCTCAAAAGTTAGTCAACAAGTGTTGTCTTTTAAGCGTAAGGTGGTTGGGTTTTGGTTGTCTATTTCAATTATAACACTTTGTTTTTATAAATATTTCATCCAAATCAGAATTTGGTGTTTTTTTTTTTGCATATTCCAATTCTGCTACTCCCTATTGAAAATGATTTATTTCACTTATCGAAGATTATACGTGTCGTTAATTGAAAACTGTTTGTTTTGTTTTTTTTTTTTTTTTATAATATTGATTGAACTGTTTTAATTGAAAACTATATGTTGCACAGATTGAATTCATCAAACGCGTGAGTTTTTCATCTTTTTATTAGGGTTTCACAATTTTCTACTATGCACAAATTTCTTCTAAGAATTTATTATTCGTAGATTTTTTTTTTTTTTTTTTAGTTATTATACTTACAAAAATCATTTATATAAAAGTCCTAGTTTATCATTTATATAAAAGTCCTAGTTTATGAACTAAATCATTATGTATTAGAATTCCTAAGAACACATTCTTCTCTAACAAATTTGAGGGGTCGTTCACTTCGTGGTAATTTAAAATTTTCATTAGATGGGTATCTGAATTACCACGTTTATTTTGTTAAAAAATATCCAGGCATCCTGAGATGCCCAGCATCCTAAGATGCTTATTTAAGAGCAATTTGGATGCCTTCGTGCAACATGGGTTTTTAGGATGCCCATGTAGAGGATATCATTGAATGATACTTTTGTCCTCACAGTTTTTTTTTATAAAATTTTATTTTTTATCTATATTTTGTGTGCAGTTTGTACCTTAAAAAAATAATAATATATTCTTTTTTAGTATATAATTATTATACATTAACAAATATAATTATCCTCACTTTTTATATTTAGCAACTTTTGACTTGCTCAACTAATAAATGAACTTTAGTTTTTTGCTAGATAAATTTATTTTAAGATATAATATTTAAATTAATAAAAAAAACGTTATATAGATTTTAATTATATAAATTAATGTGTAAATTAAGTTACGAGTGCATTTAAGAAATTTTCATGAACAAAACTTATAAAATAAATACAGTTTTCTAAATACCCATAAAAATATTACTAGATAACAAATATATTGGTCTAAGAATACCGGACATTTAAACTTTAGAGTAAGTTAATTTTTTTCTCAAATTTGTAAAAGGAAGTTTTGTAGTATTCAAAAGTCAGCTTGAAATTATTTTTGAAAAGTAGATATTCAACTAAAAGATGTATAGCTGGAATTTAATTTTAACTTTAATTTAATTTGCAAATAGTGAATATTTTATTATTTTAAATTGATGGATAACAGTTTTCAAAAAAAAAAAAAAATGATGGACAACATGGACATTAAATATGTTCGTATTAACTTACGCATATCATGTCTTCGAGCCACATAGTTCAACTACATTTTTTGTTGTTGTTACATAATAGAAAAAAATAAAAAAATATATCGTTTTGACTGAAAAAAAGCTCCATAATTTTCAAAAAGCGTGTTGGTTGAAAGTCAAATTTGTTAGGTTGTTTTTATGATCTTATTTTCTTTTGAAATGGTTTTATTTTCTTTAAAAAAGTGAACTACCTCATTAAAAAAAATTATTTTAAAGGGACCATCCTAGGACATCTTCTCATTATTTGAAATTGTCCATTTTATGATAAGTTTTCACGATTCTCACTCATATTTATGACTTACATTTCATCTAATTAATACGATTCAATTTTTATATTCTCTATTAATGAGTAGATATGCTATTTCAAATCTCAATTTTATCTTATTAGACCTTATACCTATTTGAACTCAATTGATTTTGATACTATATTAGATAGTAATGCTATCAATTTCAAAATAAATTAATGATGAGAGAAATAGTCTATCTATCTTATAAATGTTTAGAAGACTTTCTATTTTTTCAATGTGAAACAATAGTGAAATTCTTGTACTTAACCGTCCTCATCTCAAATAAACTATCATTTATGAACTTCTTGAATATATAGCATACACGATAAGCACTCTTCGTCGAGCACACATATGTCTGTTGCAATAACGAGTACTTCCATAAGCACCCTTCACTAAATACTTTATTAGACTTAACCATAAAAATTCTTGGTCATATTTTCATATTGAGGCTTTCAATTTTCTATTCGATACTTAATAATGGTTCTATCAATACGATTAAGTAAGATGAACTGCTATGAATATCACTTGCTGGGATGACAATCTACCTTGTGAGGTCTCCACATTAACATGTAATTGTTTAAACTTGAATGTTCATGACTTTACTTTTGATTTTACCAAAAAAAAAAAATTCACACAAACAAAAAATGGTTATCATTGCTCATGTATTCATCTAAACTTAAATATAAATATTTGAAAGTATATAAAAGTGCATTAAAAATATCTGAAAAAAATGATAATTTGATTAATCAAAGGAAAATAATATATTGAAGATATATCACAAAAATTATGTATCAGGTAGTTAGTTAGATACAAGGAAGTAGTCAAATATTGCTCTCTTGGATAAAGCTGTTTTACTTGTCCTTTTGTAAGTCAGTAAAAAATGTCTTGAAAGGAACAGGTGGTCCCACTTTGTCCACATATTCTGATTTCCCACTTAATTTGCATAGCTTCTGAAGGGTAGCGTAGCTTTGACTTTGGAATCAATTAAATACAAAAATACCCTTTCTCTTTACCATTGCTTTATAAAAAATTCTTATTCTTTCAAAAATTAATTTTTAATTTTTTTTAATAATCTCGACCGAAAATTTGAACTCATACTTATTAGTTATTAGAAATATTTTGAAAATTAAAAAAAAAAGTATTTTTATTTTACATATGTTCCAAAACAATTCCATCACTAAAATTATTATTAAGATTAATTTTGGAAGATGATATGTTAACTTTTGATTCTATTATAAAGAATATTATATTTTATGAATAACTTTGAAAGATGTATGACACAACCCTGCCAAGCAAAATAAAATTTTAAAAATCATAAAAAATGTATTTTTTAGATAATGAAGACAATCATCTCAAAATCAATTGATCATGTAAAATATCTTATTTATTTTATAAATGTTTAGAAAATTCTTCACTTTTTCATCGGAGGATAATAGTAAGATTCCTAATATGTTGTTTCTTGAGTGTCTCAATTGTTAACTGTACGTAGTCTTCTATTTATAGGCTTTGAGCTTGAATCCAACTATTTGGACTTTTCTTTTGGATTTTAAAGCCTTTCGTGATGGCTAGCCCAAGTTTCAACTGGCCCACTATTTTTGCCCATGCAAATGAAATTGGAAAATGCACAACTCTTTTAAAAAATGGTGGCCACCTACTTAAGTAGGGCCAGGTGGTATGTTCTATGACCGTCACATAGGGGTGATTTCGGTTTGATTTTTGTCGGTTTTGTACCAAACCGACAACTGAACCGATATCTTCGGTTTTCAAAAAATTGATCTGATCCAATATCCAATAAAGTATAGAACCATTGGTTCGGTTTGATTTTGGATCCGATCCGATGTCCAATTTTTTTTAATATATCAAAAACATTTTTCATAAAAAATCTCATAAACAACAATATTTTTAAAGGTCGGAGTATTTTTGAACTTATTAAAAATTATTTAAGGATGTTTTTTTACTTGAATAGAAAGAAATTAAGAAAATCTTCAGCACTTTAGAAAATCTTCAAAATAATGGAAGAAAGCTGATTTTATATGAGTTATTGACAAAATATATATTTATTTATAATCTCAAAAAATATATACATATATAATTCGGTTTGGATTGGTTTTTATTGGTTTTTAAAAATGAAAACCGGAACCGATCCAATATTTTCGGTTTTTTCAAATTACAAACCGATATGTTCGATTTTGTGCTAAAAAACCGATCCTATCCATTAGATTGGATTGGTTCGGTTTGGTTTTTCAGTTTTTTGTTGCATCCCTACCGTCACACCTTGACTAATGTTACGGATAAAATGAAACAAATTTTAAAGTTTGAAAAACCAAACGTTAATTCAACGAATGATTTTGATTTTTTTATTCAACTACATTTAAGAAAAGAGAATTCAATTGTGTAATTTCATAGTTAATAAATGGTACATGATGCCATGAAAGAGGTATGCTGTCTTAGGTTTCAACCAACATTATTTAAGACAAGTTTGGGGTGTGTGTAACCACCAAATCTCACACAACTCCCACCCCACACATTGGATTACCATGGAAGGAGAATCACAAGCACCCCACGTTCTAATCTTTCCCCTCCCCTTTCAAGGCCATATCAACTCCATGCTCAAGCTCGCCGAGCTTCTCTCACTCGCCGGACTCGCAGTTACTTTCCTCAACACTCCTCGCTCCCACAACCAACTCACCACCCAGTCTGACGTCCTCTCCCGCTTCGCTCGCTACTAAAAATAACTACTAAAAATAAAATTTTCATTTTTAACTGTCATTTTTAATCATTTATTTTTTAACTACTAAAAATAACTACTTATATTAAATTTACAAACTAAAATTATGACTCTAACTCTTCTACACAAAAACTACATCTAAACTAGTTTTTGGCATAACTCTCAATTTTTAAATACTCAATATAACTCTTCAATATAACTCCTAAACTTAAATCCTACCTAAATATGTCAAACAAACACCCCCTAAGACTTTTTGATTTGATGATCACAAAAAGTAGTTTTAAATAAACATGATGCAGTTTTTATCAAACACTAATATCTCGTTTGATAACTATTTGATTTTTAAAATTTACGCTTATTTTTATTTAAATTTTCTACAATGTCTTCCATCTTTACTACAATGTATTCATCTCTTCTTGACAAAATATGTGAATGTTAATTAAATTTCAAAAAACAAAAATAAGCTTTTGGAAGCTTTTTTTTTTTTTTTTTTTTTCTAAATTTTGATTTGGTTTCTAAAAATACAGATAAGATGTAGATATTCAAGTAAAAAAAAATATGATAAATTAGTTGTAATAGGTTTAATTTTCAAAACTAAAAACTTAAAAACAAAATGGTTATGAAACAGAGTCTATTTTATTCACACTAAATCTCAAAATCACATTAGAGGAAATTTGAATCTTCTCATATGCTAGCATAGTGGCATTTTGTTTTTTCCGTTGGCTTTTTTGTAGTCACAAGCTCACATTTCGATT
Source organism: Sechiopsis laciniata (assembly GCA_037833695.1). NCBI lineage: Eukaryota > Viridiplantae > Streptophyta > Magnoliopsida > Cucurbitales > Cucurbitaceae > Sechiopsis > Sechiopsis laciniata. Next base: position 8,223,523 of record JBBMKA010000003.1, read on the forward strand.
GGCTTTCTCAAGAAAAGTTGAAGTTTTGGCACTGTAAAAGTATCATCGGATCTAAGCTCTTTTTGACACCTTCATAAATGTTTTTTTTAGTACTTTTTGAAGGAATTGTGTCCTAAAACAAATTCCATCAAATTACTAAATATAAATAGAAATTATTATGGAGATAATAATTAGTATATTTTAGTAATTAATAATTACTAGCTAGAGAATAATTATTATAGTTCGACTAATTAGATTAAACTAACAACTAAAATATCTAATTCCTAAGAGATCACACATAACAACAATGGACTGAACTAAACATAAAGCGCAGAAGGTTTTATATTGGATGGGTCATTAAGGGTTATTGGATGAGTTTTGTGTTTCTCTTTACCTAACCCTAATTGTACGTATATATGTGGGGTTAGGCATAAGAGAGCCAGAAGAAGGTTTTTCAATACGATGGAAAAACTGTTACGCCATAAATTCTTATTTGCCTCCACATCTCAATAAAAGTAAGAGAGTGAAACAGTTCACCCTCTTCTGTACTAGCATACGTACAATCGCTCTGTTGCTGGTGGACTAATTGGAGGGGTTGCAGTTGGAGCCCTAATATCTCCTTGCAGAGAGGCGTTCCTTCAGACCTGGAAATTGTTGGCTATTTGGCCCTATCTCAAATTAATTAATTAATTAATGTTTTGATGATAACAAACTTGATTTTATTTACT
>JBBMKA010000003.1:8229334-8246653 GCA_037833695.1 Sechiopsis laciniata
GAAATGGAAAAAAGAGAGAAGGAAGAAGAGCTTTAATTAAGAAAATGGAGCTTAAGGTATTAATGTTGTTTAAAGAAAGAAAGCTCACTTGCCATGATTTCTTTGGCCTTCTTCTTCCCCTCTAGGCCTTTCATCCACTATTTTAGAGAGAGAGAAAAAAAAAAACAGAGTATCGGTGAAGAAGAAGAAGAACATGATTTTTTTTTTTCATTTTTAACTTAATTATGGATTATTTTTAAACTTTTTAAAAAGTTAAAGGATGAAAATTAAACATTTGAAAGTTAAGGGACTGAGATTGAACAAATATAAAAGTTGAAGGACTAAAATTGGACAAATATAAAAGTTGAGGGACTAAAATTGAATATTTGAAAGTTAAAGGACCAAAATGGAACAATGATGAAAATCTAGGGACCAAAATTTATTTTTTAACTGAGATGTTATATTGGTTTAGGCAAGACTACCGTCCTGCCAACAATGAGGCCCAGTTAGAGGCCTAAGGCCCAACAATATATTACACGCCCATCAACAAAGCCCAAAAAACACAGAGTATATAAATAGCCAAAACTAGGGTTTAGAAGAGTGATACGCAAGTTCGTCACTTCGTCGGCCGTCCAAACCCCGAGCTGAAGGATTAACCAGACGCTGAAGATGGTGAAGGGAAGTCAAGGAGAAAGAGTCAGGTCTGTAATCTAAATCTACTGAATGTCATTTTTTCATGTCTTCTTTCCACGATTCTAACCCTAAAATTCTGGCTATTGTTCTTTCTCTTCTGTTACTTATTGGGATCAGACTCTACACCAGAGGAACAATTCTCGGCTACAAGAGGTAACCAAGCCTTACAGTTTACCAATTCTCTTGTTCGTATTTTCTTGTTTTCTATAGAATCAACCACGTAACAATTGAGTTTTTTGTTTTCGGCTTAGTAATTTTGTTTATTGGAAAATGAAACTAAATCTTTTCGTACTAGCCAATCTGTTTAGGGTTTAGGGGATTTGTTGGTCATTTGTTTGAAAGGTAAAGATGATTGGTATTGTGGTTAGGTCGAAGTCGAACCAGTACCCAAACACTTCCTTACTCCAGATTGAGGGTGTTAATTCCAAGGATGAGGTTTCCTGGTACCAAGGAAAGCGATTGGCATATATCTATAAGGCTAAGGTGAAGAAAAACGGATCCCATTATCGTTGCATTTGGGGCAAGGTTGCTAGGCCTCATGGTAACAGCGGCGTCGTTAGAGCAAAGTTCAAATCGAACTTGCCACCGAAGTCCATGGTATGGACTTATTCCGAAAACAAATCTCTATTTGATATGTTTGAAACCTCTCTTTGTGTTAATTTTAATAAGTTTTTTTAACTCCTTTGCAGGGTGACAAAGTCAGAGTATTCATGTACCCCAGCAACATTTAAGGTAACTAGTTTCATTGTAAGATTGGGTGCATTTTTTTTTTATTAGTTTAGTGAATTTGACAGAAGTTAAATGAATTATCACAATTCATATGCACAAAACACACAAGAGAAAAGCTTGTCCGGTGTTTGTGAAATTAGATAGTTATGTTTTGACCAATCAATTCTACAACATTTTTTACCACAGGTCATTGAGATGTTTTCTTCATTAGTAGTTTTTGTAATTTTGATGGAAATATTTGAATTTAGGAAGACAAGTTTTATAAGTTGTACATCGAATACCAAATAAATGTGTTAATCACTATGTTTTAATGACTTGTTATTGTTTGTTGTTGAATATGTTTCTAGTGAAGCTGTATTTACTCGATTGGCTATAAATTGAAATTTACGCTATTGTTGCATGTTTAAGATGAATTGTTGATGGTGCCCTTTCAATGTTTTGTGTAAGAATGAAAATTTATCTGCTGTAGGATTGATATATTATAGGACGCATGATGAAGAATTTTCTTGCATTTTCTCATAAAGTTTTACTTTTGTATGTTTTGTGCATACAAATTTGAATGGTCGTGAGCAAGGTGGCAAAAAAAAAAAAATGAACGGAGTAAATGATCTAGCTTTTTAATTCATATTGCTTATGAGATTGTTTAGCTTCTGTTTGTTTACATTTGCTTATTGTCCCTTTGCAGATCTGAAGAACCTGGAAGATACAAGTGGTTGTGAACTGAGTCATAATTTTATTATATTTTGTGAGCGAAGATAGAAGCATTTTCTGTTTTTGAACTAAGTCATTTTTGCTATTTAGTTGTTTCACCTTGAAGTAGTTGAGCAGAATTTAAATCCATATGTCTTGAGCACTTCCATTTGTTAAGCGATTTAGTTGCTGATCACTCTTGCATTTTCAGTTTTTATGAAGTTAGACCCGTTCTTATCATTTCTTCACTATCTTATTACTTCCTAATCTAGGTGACGTAGGTCTTGAAGGTCACTAATTATATGTCATTATTAGGCACTATAACGTTTGCTATAACCGTGGTCAGCTAGGGCTTCCCTCTAGCGATTGTGGGTGTTTTTTCGTGCGAGCCCTGCCCCCTGCTTTGCCTTTCTCTGCAATTCTTCCCACTTAACTTGATTTTCCCTTGATTGAATTGGTTTTCCTTTGCTCATAACTTAGCTCTAGCATCAGTGTTATTTCTGAGGCCTACAATTCTAGCAACTATTAGTCAATTACTAACAAGAAAATCTCCTCTTCTATTCTTCATTTTTATCCAAGCAAACTTCATATGTCTCATTAACTCAAATGAAACCCCAAAAAACCTCACTTCTAAGAATCTTCCTGATGCCTTGTAGCTGAAAATTCGGCAAATACTGAAATTTCTTGTTGGTAACTTCAGTAAAAGATATTTCAGAAAGCCATCTTTCACTAACTAATTTCGAAAGAAGGAACTGAATTACAAACTTTTAAAGGAACTGAGTTGCAAAGAGATCGGAGCATGATAAGAAGTGATGATTTTTAATGTTTGTACCACTGAGAATTAGTTGCTTTTCATTCACACTCACACAACCACACTACAGATTAGCCTCCTAAAAGAGGAATAGTTGCTAGCGGCGAATCTCCCAATTTTGATCATGGCCTCGAACCGCAAATTTAAAGGTTATTAATCAAAGTAATCGATATGGATAAACAATAAAAACTTAACTAACGAGCTAAATGGAATTATGGTCGTAACTAACAATGAATTCCATAAACACCAAACAACTATCTTCAACATCATCTTAGTAGATTTATGGTGAGTTTTGGTGATAATCTTTGGAGCATTGTTATTACTGAGGTGAAGGATTTCCCAAAGTAAAGAAGAGAGTTGATCTGAATCCATCGTCTTGAATATTGATTAAGACTTCATTTATTTACCAATTCAAATAGATAGTCCTTTGAAGAAGAATCCAACAACCATCACCTCCTAACCAACCTACTGTTGAAGCTAACAAAACATAGAAATAAAATTAAAAAAGGGGCTTGAACCGAGTCAAAAATAAAGTTCTTAAATAAAATTCTCAAAGAACCCACAATTTGGTCAAACTAAACTGCTTTATTTGAACTAGTGGGATCAACCCAACCCACATCGGTTCAAAAGAATTGAGTTGGGTCACGGTTTGATCCAATTAAGCCGCTATGAACTGAGTCAGACTAATCCTTACATGTCTGCCAGATAAAACTACTACTTGAGCTCAATGGTAACCAGCTGGCCTGCCCATATTGTTGTCGTTTGTCTTTTTCCTCCCCTACTCTCATGTTCACATCATGACCTTGGAAAACACTAGTTATTTTTCGATGAAAGGGAACAAAACCAAACCTTGTTCGTGTTTGCTTTCCTTCTTAACATACTTTGAAGAGCTCTAAAGTTTTGCCACTCCGACGTGCTAGCTCCGGTCATTGGAAGAGCTTGTTTCTGCTTCTTCACCTCTTCCTTCAACCTTAATCCCAGTGAGAGAGAGTGTCTCTCTTTTGGAGTTAGAGAGAAAAAGAGATTCGTCCGCTGTCAACTACCTTTTGGCCTTTTTCAATGATTATTTTCTTTCACTCTGAAATGATTTTCTTCTAATCATTTTAACAATTCTTCTCATAATTATTGTATGATTTTTTTCATAATCATTATTTTTTAATCTCAAATATAAATAATCATCATTCTCTACACAATCATATTTATTCCCTTTGTCCCAAATACCTCCTTAAAGAAAAAAAGCTTCTTTCCAAGTACAATATTATATGAAGTTATTAAAATGTTAATTATTGTTCGGCTAAGTCTACTTGACGATAAGTCTACATATTAAAACTATTCACTATACTCCCTATACAACATTTTAAATTAAAATCCTATACATCTTTTTAAAATGAAGATTGAACATGGTTGTGTTGAAAATCATCTGATAAAGTAAAGGGAAATTTGGAAGAAATGGTTGAATCCGACATAGTGATATGAAAATCGATGGTGCATATAAACATAGGAACCGACACATCAAGCCGACTGGTACGCGTAGGACGTGGATCCCACTCGTGTCAAGTCTTTTTTTTTTCTTCATTTTTTATTTTATAATTTGACAGCTTTTTGTGTTTTTAAATTAATAAATAATAGTGTATCTCTAACATATCAATATGTGGCGCGTTAAGACTCCGTAGTTTCATTACGCGTTGAATTTCTCTTTCCGTGGGTCAGCCCATTCAAAAAAATAATAATAATAAAGTCTACACGTTTACTTTATATATTGTTTTTAATTTGTTCTCTATATTATTTTATATGTTAAATTACAACTTTAGACAGACAAGTTGCTAGGTTTTAATTACTTGATTTCTACATTTTAAAAATTGTTTAAACTTCATTTTTACATCGAACCTTATCTTTTAAATGCTTAGTTCACATATCTATTATACACAACAATGAAAGTTTAGAGTTTTCTGACTATAAAGTTCAATTTTCTAATTAATAGATCAGTTAATCATTAATACATTTTAAATATGTTAAAGATTTATTTTTTCATAAAATTAAAAGATCTAGAACCTATTAAATTATTTAAAAATTCAATAACTTGATAGTCACAAAAATAGAAGTTAGTATTTAATATATATATATATATATATATTAAATTGAAGAAACACATTTATTTACATAGAATCAAATAAAAAGTAACAAAAAATAATAGTAATTTAAGAGATTATAACATTAATTGTTTTTATCCTTTGAAGTATCTCGATGCCACAGCCTACGGACGGCCAGTGGTGCCCTAGGTATAGGGAAGCGAAGTTTTGATTTTCCAATTTTAAAAAAAAAAAAACATTAGTTGTTTTTATTCAACATAAAATTTGAATCAGAAAATTTGAAAGAGGAGAATTTGGGTGCAGTTCAGACAACACTCATATCATAATGTCACTCATGTAGAGTCACATATCTTTTTATTTTTTTATTTTTTTTTATGATAAATATAAAGTAAAAAAAAAGATGAAATGTGTGACGCCAAAGATGCACATGAGTAATGTTACCACCCCGTTTGTACCCAAATTATTCTCAATTTGAAATGTGAACTCTTAGGTTGAAAATATAATTACCATTAAGCTCAGCCGCTCAATATGTCAAAGTGAGTGGAATTTAAAAGGAAAATAGGTTTGTTTTGTTATTTGAAATGAAAATTTGCTAGACAAGTTGGGGAAAACAAAATAGTGATAATGTTCAAAGCTATAGACAATGCTTCAAAGCTATCAAGGCCCACCAATTTGGAGAAAAATAAAAAATAAAAATGATTTTGAGATCTCACAATCAATAATAATTTGTGGGAGTGAAAATGAGACTTTATAGTGTATATATAATGTAATTGAAATCGTACTTTTTTATGTGTGTTTCTTTGTCAATTTTAAAGAAGAATTATACCGAGCATTTATTAGTATACTCTTCAGAAAATCACATTTAAACGAGCAATTGTAACTATTTAAAGTAATTCCTCAATTCTAATTACTTAAATAACTCATCATTTCTAAACACCAATTTTTAATCAATCACTTATAATTACTCAAAATAACTCATTTAATCACTTATTTTTAATTATTCATGTTTAACTATTTAAAATAACTTTTCATTTCAATTCACATTCAAATAACCTATAGTCTCTAATTTCTCTACAAAAAAATCAAATCCAAACCATTGACTGTAACTATTCTATAAAAATCTATATTCAAACGAGTTATTATAAAAATTCTTAATTTATAATTATTTAAAATAATTCATCAGATTAATTTTTCATCTAAAATCTCATCCAAATACATGATTTGTATACATTTATGTTTATTGAATTTTTACTTTTGTGACAAATAATGTATATCTATATATCTATATATATATTAAAACATTTGAATATCTAATTCAATATATTTTGAGTGCATTATCTTGTAAGCTGAAATTGACAAATAATTCACAATCTATTATAAAGCATCAATGCTCAAAATAAAATAAAATCATTTCTTGTTTGCAATCGTGGGGGCTGTTTGTTTGACATATTTAGCAAGGACTTAGTTTTAGGATTTATTAACTTCTCTTCGAAAATATACATCCAAACAAGTTTTTACTAACTCCTTCTCATTTTTACTTTTAAAAATAACTCTCATTTCTAACAACTCATTTTTAATCATTCATTTATAACTACTCAATCATTTATAATCACTCATTTTTAATCATTCCTTTCAAATAAATCAAAATAACTCAATTTTAACCATTCATTTTTAATCATTTCATTTTAACTACTAAATATAACTACTCATTTTAAATCTACATTCAAACATGATTTTGACTCTAACTCCTCTATACAAAAACTACATCCAAAAGAGTTTTTGGCATAACTATCAATTTTTAACTACTCAATATAACTCTCTAACCTAAATCCTACCTAAATATGTCAAACAAACACTCCTATGGAGAGTACATTGAAATATTAATAATTTCAATTTAAAAATCAATATTTTAAATTTATATTTATTAATATGTTTTAAAATAATTTAAGAGATATTTGAGAAGTTATACACATCAACCATTTGAATAATTATAGTACTATAAAAAATTCTTAATAACGTTTATTAAAAAATTCAATTTTATATTATTATTTTTTTAAATCAATTTAAAAATTGAAAGAGTTCCTAAAAAAAAGCACGTGCATTTAATATCAATATGTATATATATATTTTTAAAAATTAATATATATATATATATATATATTTATATTTATATTTAATCACTAATTCATTATATATCTCATTTTTGTACATAACATTCGCCAGCTCAATTTAGCTATACTTTTGACCCGTTTTTTTTGAAGCATAACATGGCATTAGAGTATTCTTAAGTTAGTCGAATATATATTTTTTATTTTTTATTTTTTTTATTTTAAGAAGCATAAATTTGGCATTAGAGTATTCTTAAGTTAGTCAAATCTGGGTTTTTAAAAAAATCACAGAAGTTTCTAAAATAATTTAAAAAACGTATAAAATAATAGTTAAATCCGCTGCCCATGGTCATCGCCGCCGCGCCGACTGGTTGAAATTGAATCGTCACGTCAGCAGATGGAAAATTAAACAAATCCAAGACTAAACTCCGAGAAGTTGGTGGGAAAGAAAAAAAAAAAAAAACCAGAAACTGGTATAACCAAATTATATTGGAACTGTATCGTTTTTTTTAATAATAATTTTGGATGATTTGATTGGATTTTTTTTTTTAATTGATATTAAGATTCGATAGAAAAACAAATTTAAAAATTTATATAAAAAAACAAATTTAGAAATAAAATATGAAGTAAAAAATTATATTATTTATGGAATATGTTGCTTTTAATCAATAAAATATAAATTCTTAAAACGAAATTAAAAATCTGAAATCAAAATCGAGATTAGTTAAATTAAATAAAAATCAATCCAACACTTTTTTATTTTATTGAACATCAATTATTAAGAATAGATGATATTTATTTGGATGTGGATTTGGCTCATAACTGACAAATACTTTACCAAAATCACAGTTTTCAAAAAGTATATATATTTTTTAATTAAAGAAACAAAATTAAAACGGATCGGTATTATTTTGTTGTAAAATGGATCAATGACAATGATTGAATTGTTTGATTATAAACAGGTTTCATTCTAAGAATTAATATTGGTATTTGTTCCCCAACATATACTAAAAAAAAAAGAAATAAAATTGAAAATTAAATAAAAAGCAATATAAGTGAAAATACAAAAAGAACAGGAAAAGATATTCCCTTCTGTTTGTGCGTTTACCTCTTCCCCTGCTTCAAATCGCGCTCTCTTCTCTTCCTCCTTTCATCACAGTCTCTACAAATTTGACGTCGGCCATCCTCAAATCTCGATCCTCTTCCCCATTTGGCGAAGACCCATTTCTTCAATCTCTCCAATTTCCCATTTTGAACTCTTTTGTCCTCCATTTTTTATCCATGGAGTTCTCTTCTCAGATCCATGGAACCCCCATTTTCATTCCTCTTTAATGGGTCTCTTTCTCCACATTTGACTTCCAGATCCATGTTCTAGTGCCCCCCAATCGGAGCTCCGACCGCCGAATTTCAGAAATCGCCGCCGCCCGACCGCCGAAATGAAGGGCTCGAGTCGTTTCTTCACGATCGGGCTCGTCGCTTCCTGGTACTCCTCCAACATTGGCGTCCTGTTGTTGAACAAGTATTTGCTTAGCAATTATGGGTTTAAGTACCCGATCTTCTTAACCATGTGCCACATGACGGCTTGCTCTTTGCTTAGCTATGTTGCCATTGCTTGGTTCAAGATGGTTCCGATGCAGACCATTCGATCTCGTGTCCAGTTTATGAAGATTGCGGCGCTTAGCTTTGTGTTCTGTATTTCTGTTGTGTTTGGGAACATTTCTCTTAGGTATTTGCCGGTTTCGTTCAATCAGGCTGTTGGGGCTACCACGCCGTTCTTTACGGCGGTTTTTGCTTATCTTATGACGCGGAAGAGGGAAGCTTGGCTCACTTATGTTACTCTCGTCCCTGTTGTTACTGGGGTCGTTATTGCTAGTGGGGTATGAAGAATTTACGCATTCTCTACTTTTTTTTGTTAATTCGAATTGCTGTCTGGGATTTTTCTGAGGGTTTTTGCTTGATTCTTGGCTGTTGCATTTGCTTGCTACTTGGGATTTTAATGCTCCTGTTTTGATGTTTGCTAGTTGTTTGAACACTTCTTTCAGCCAATTTTGTCATGTTGGGGGTGTTTGGATGATTAGTTGTACTAGGAGTTATTTTGAGTGATTAAAAATTTGGGTTGTAGTACTAGCTCGTTTGGATGTGGATTTTTTTGTAGAGGACGGCAGTCCATCACTACTGGCTTGACTGTAATTGGCTCTTAAGCATTCCATAAAACTTGGAAAATTTTTTCATTAACCTAACTCTTGTTGTGAACTGCCAAGATCTTTCTCTTTATCTTCTTTCTTTCTTTTGGTGTTGGGGGGGATGGTGGGTTGGACAATGGAGGTAGATAAGTTAGTTGTGGTTCTAGTCCTGCTCGAATTTTTGTTGCCTTTTGGGAAATTGCTAGCAATCATGATAAATGTTGTTTCTCTAATTTTCCATGCTTGTGTTACTGATTCTTTGTTGCGTCAATCGATATCAGGGTGAACCGAGTTTCCATCTGTTTGGATTTATAATATGTGTTGCAGCTACGGCTGCAAGGGCACTAAAATCAGTACTGCAAGGGATTTTGCTTTCTTCTGAAGGGTAAGGATTGTTGATTTGTTATTTATGATTAATGTCATTGTCATTGCGAGAATAATGAATAGTTTCTTTTTAATTGGTTTTAAAAACTGCAAATGTGAGCTCAGACATTTATCTTTCTCAGAGAGAAGCTGAATTCCATGAATCTTCTTCTGTACATGGCTCCTATAGCTGTTGTCTTTCTGCTGCCTGCAGCACTTATCATGGAAGAAAACGTGGTCGGTATCACTCTGGCTCTTGCTCGAGACGATAAAAAGATCATCTGGTATCTGCTATTCAACTCTGCACTTGCGTATTTTGTAAACCTGACCAATTTTTTGGTTACCAAACACACCAGTGCATTGACACTTCAGGTATGCCTACATTCTCCATGTTCTCTCGTAAATCGTGTTATTCATGTTTTCCTTTTGAATGTTCCTTACAAATTCCATATGGATGATTCCATTCTTAGAGGGTTCTTCTCCTTCGTCTTTATCTATTGGATTGATGACTTCTCAGGAGGAGTTATTATGATCTGTCCTATTTTTTACCAATTTTTGCCCTTTTATTTTCCTTTGTAAGTCCCCAACAATTACACCATTGTAATTATACACCTTCACAAGAGTTGTGATCTATGTTTTTTTCCTATAACTTGAGTGTGGCTTTATCTTTATCTTTTTTATTTTTTATTTTTTTATTTTTTTAAGCTTCCCAACGAATATTTGTGTTTAGAGGGTTGAACAAATTAAGTTTTGAGTTGAGTTGTTAATTCTGATGGGCCTATAATTGCCCTCACTTCCTTTCTATACATCTCCAAGTCAAGTGCATAAATTCATAGTGTTTACTGATATGAAAACAAAAGCTAATTCATTTGTCGTCTTTCGTACATAAACTTTCTTTGTTGCATCTGTGCTTTGGAACCAAGCACCATGTTCGTATTGCAAAAAAAAAAAAAACTCATGAGCTTTTGTTTCTTTCAGGTTCTTGGAAATGCTAAGGGAGCTGTTGCTGTGGTGATTTCGATTTTAATTTTCAGAAATCCGGTCTCAGTTACTGGAATGCTTGGTTATGTGCTCACAGTTATTGGAGTTCTCCTCTACAGTGAATCTAAGAAAAGATGCAAATGAGAACAATGCACCTGTAGTGCATTTTCCTACTCGTTTTCGCGCGGTGGCATTAGTCTTCAATGCCGGAGGCCTCAAGTGCAGATCAGCCTGTTATAACTGAGACTATAGCCTCCAAATTCTTTTTTCCCCTAAAAGCTTATTAGCTTAGGCATTGGTTTATATTTGTATCATCCTCACAAGATCTGTTGCAAAATTGAGAATTTAATAAGGAAGAATTCTGGGGTAAAGTCTTACTTCGTTAGAAAGTATTAATAGAATTGTTTATAACTTGAAAGTCACCTGTTGAGATCAATTAAGGGGGAAAACATCATTATCGTTTACCATTTTAGTACATTATTTTGTCAATTCCAAGTTACTCTGAACTTTGTTAGAGAGTAAATTTGCTTGTTTGCATGAAAATACGGAAACAGATTTACTTATCATTTCTCCTTGGTCAGGAATTGGATGAAATGTACCAATCCTGACTCCAAAATACCAGTGGAGTGCAGATTCTTACAAAAGATTTCAACTACACAAAATTCATCTAAAGAAACGTATAGCCATGAATTGTTGCATATACATCACAAAAATTACTCCTTGTCATCTCTACTAACCTAACCAACAGGAGTTAAAAAGTGGCCATCATTTCCTATTAACTGACTAATGGATTTCTCATTTCAGACATTACTCAAGTTCCATTGTTTCGATCTTTGGTTCCTTGGGAGTATTGGTTTCCTCTTCAGTCTTGCTTTCGACAGGAGAGATCTTCTCGGCATCCTTGATTTCAGCTACAGACTCACTTTCCTCATCCTTGATTTCAGTTACAGACTTATTGTCTTCATCCTTGATATCAATTACAGCTTCCCTGTCTTCATTAATCTTCATCTCGTCTGGTTTAGGTTTAGCTTTTGCAGTGTTCTTGGACTCTGCCCGAGGTCTGCTAATCGCCTCAGCAGCAGCTGCAGCTTCATCTTCTTCTTCGATCTTAGGAGCCAAGTAATATCTTATGTAACCCATATCTTCAATTCTGTATTCAACAACGACAGGCAGGTCTGAAGACAGGCTAATCGTCACCTGGTTTGCAAGAGGGGTTGCCTTTGTAAAGGAGTTGAGGTACCTCAGGGCAAAGGTTAAGCTAACAGGTTCTTCCATTTCTATTATGACAGCTTCTTCAGGCTGTAAAATTTCAATTCACAAAGAAATAAGCCATCCAAACATTATATCTTCATAGAATAGAGCACAGCCCACAACATTGAGAGATTCAATAATAAAGGATTGAGGAAAAAACCTTGTCAACTATGGCATTTCGTCTACAAACGATATTGGCAACGCCAATATCACCTCTGGTTGAGAATTGAACTCCTTCCTTGGATACAGAAATCAGAACTGAAACAAATCGGTTATTCATTAGAATAAGGATTCCTAAAAAGAAACGAAATGAGTCGAACAAATACCAGTATCACCAATGGTGCTGAGATCCCTGCAAATCCTCGCAAACTCAGCTGCTGGCATTCTAACAATGGACTGATATTCAGCGTCAGGGATTCCGAGATGCTCACTATCAATGTCCATCAACTTCATCTCAAAATCAGCTATCTTATCTTGCGCTAAACAACCAACAGAACAACAATCAATCCAAACAACTACATCCTATCTCAGCAGTCAGAATCAACGAAACCTAAAATTACTCTACTAACTTCCATAGCGATCATTCAAAACCTTAGAACTAATTCACTACAGTTACTCCAGAGAGAAACTTCAAACAAAACCGAGGAGAAAACGAAGACAGATTACTCACAAGGGTTTTCGAACATGAAGGTGACGCAATCGCTGCCATCATCGGCCTTGAGCGTAACAATGTCGTCGTTTCCAGCGCAGCGGAGCATCTTAGCCATGTTGTTGAGGTTCATTCCCATGGAGAGGTTGCGATCGCAGCGATAGTGCTCGAAACCCTCGGAACGGAGAAGGAGAGAGACGAGGGCGACGTGACTGGAATCCATGGCTTGGAGGGAGAAACCAGAAGGGGAACAATCGAAGTTGGCGTCGTTGACGAGATCCTTCATGGCTTCAAGAACCTTCTTCAGAAGGCTCCCCTGAACTAAACGGAGCTCCAACATTTCGGTTTGTTGCAGAGAATCAATGGCGGTTTTGCCTTTTGGTGAAGAAGAAGAAATGGCGGAATGGGTTTGTGAGATATATAACGAATACGGAGAGACGCCCCATGGGCGGGAGTGGGGACACACATTCCCGCCAGATCAGATACGACACCGTTTCGTATTTCTTCCTCTTTATTTTATTATTTTTATTTCGAAATTGCAAAAATGCTTTAACTATACATATTAAATGGGTTCCAAATTCTCTTAAAATTCTAAAATATAAATCAATTTCTAGCGTACAAATTATGCTACCAAAAACTTATATATGTCATTAAATTAGACATAAAAATGTGTTTATGCTACCAAATGGCATTTCGTCTACAAACGATATTGGCAGTGAGTGACAATGTTTTAGTGACTTAAATATGTGCCTTGTCTTCAAAATGAATCCCTAGAATAAACAGCCTTTTTGATGACTGAGATAGAATTTGTTCTTGAATATTAATTTAAGCATAAAAGTCAATATTTGTTCCCCATTCTTACCATTTTTTTATTAAAACAAAGTAACATTTTTAATATTTTAAAGATCATTTGAGTTTTTTTTATAATTAGAATATAAAAATCACATTAAAAAATGCTTATGGTGGCTTCTTTTGTCTATAATTTAATTTTATGAGTTAACTTCACAATAAAATATAATAGCATCAGATGATTATTTGGTAAAAAATAATTTAGATGCACATAAGTTAACTTAAACACGAATAAATACAAGAAAAAACATTCAAAATGAAGCTTATAATATGTTCAAAAGAGATATACTCTTGTTCTAAATTTTCATTTCTTATTCCATAAAAAATCCACTTCTTAAAATCGCCTTAGAAATCATAACTTTGTCGTTCCTAATCCTAACTCAATTAGTTAAAATATATATTCTCAAACCTTTGAACTACTAATAATAAATATATGAAGCATAAAAAATAGATATATAAAAACTATTTACTTTTAGCTTTTAAATTTTTGTAAAGATTTCAAAAACATCAATGAAACAAAGAAAAAGGGTTTTTTTTTTTTAGAAAAGTAAAATTTTAAAATATTCGAAATGGGCCCTAAACTTTATACTTAGATGTTGGATCTCGAAAACATCCCACCAGAGACATCGAACTAATCAAACCATTGAAATAAAGGAGATTCAAAATTTGGATCAAAAGGACCCATTGGTAAGTAGATTATAGAAAAAGAAAATAATTGGTTTTTTACTGTTGTTCACGGGGCCAGCCAAGCAAGCTAGGGCTTCCAATATTGACTTTGACACCAAACAAAACATTTAAGATTAGCCATGAACCCTATGATTTGTGTGTCATTTGATATCAACATGAGAGAAAGTGAGGCCCTTTTCTCAACTACTTGTAAGTGGTAAACAAGAAAATATAGGAGAATTCAGCAGGAAACAGAATGACCCCATATCTAATATTGTAGTAAACCAAAAGTTGCAAAATCCTTTCATAAACTTTTGGCAAATCATTGCCAACTTTCAAATGGTTTGTTTGAAGTTCCTTGAATCAAGCAAACAAACAATTTGCTCAGCATGACGAGCTGTAAACTTGCAAGTTTCTTTTTTGTTTCCAATCACGGAACAGTGAGGATCAAATTTAAACACACTAGGGTCGGGGGAAGGCAAAAGGAAAATGGACTCAACAAAACCACAAAGTGGAAGTTTATAACTCGACCTTCGAAGCGTCTGGATCAGAGGTTGCGGCTTGGCGCTTCATTGAAGCAGACTTGATCAGATGGTTGTAGCTTCCCTTTTCCTTGAAAAGTTGTGAGAAGTGGTGTTTGCAGTACAAAATTCCATCAAGTGCAGCATAGTTTGATGGAGTTAGAGAACAGCCGCCGTGTGAGCATTTGAAACACGATTTGTGATAGGCTTGACTCTCAACTGTCACCTACATACAAGCAATGCTCGCATTATCAATAAAATAAAATAACATCTGCAAAGATGCATTCAGAGTACTAACACCAGAAAACTGATTCCAAATTGTGATGGAACCATTTCTATCTCAGCAGTGAAGAGTAAAGACTATAGGTTAAGCATTTGAGAACATGCAACTTCCACAGTTCCTCAAAGCCTACAGATCACTAGTTGGCTTAAACAAGAGCCATATTCAAGCCGTTCAGAAAACCAACTCATTGAAATGTAGTAGCTTTAAGGAATGCTCATTCTTTTAGATGTTGATTTGTAAATGTCGAAAACGATAGCATACCAAAATAAATTCAAACCCCAGCAAAAAGATAATTTAGTATATCACATATATGCAGGCTTCGGAAAGTGTAAGACAATGAACAATTGGTGCTATTAAGCAGGTTTTGAATGTTTGAATATCTTTTTAACGTCATCTAAACTAACCTTCTCCAGTGGATATGCAGTTTTTCCACATGTAGCACATTTTTCTTGTGTTCCAGAAAACATGCTGGCAGCTTTGCTTGGTGACCTAGTCTGGAATCAACAAGAGGCTATGGGATGAGCAACTGTTTATAAATTTAATCACAGCTAGTTGCAGCATAGGGGTTAAATTTACCAGTTCTGGAGTTGGCTTGTCGGTGGACTTTGCAGCTGTAGAAAAAGGAAAATATAGACAATGTTCATAAAATAAACAATAGCTACAACATCAAATGTAGAGAGATTTTTCTGTATTTGGCCAAGTTTGGAACATACGAGATAGAAAGTTCTTGCTGAAGTTTCCAGTTTCTTTGAAGAGCTGCTCAAAATGAGGCTTACAGTACAGTACACCTTCCATTGAAGAATAATTACTCAGCTGAAAGCATTTGACAAGCCATTTCAGAAAAGTCGCTCAGTAATCATGTATAAATAAGCTGCAACTTAGTTGTTTACTTTTTAAACGCCACACAATACTTCAATTGTTCGTGAAAACCCTCCAAGAAGAGAGATAGAGAGAGCATTTCTATAAACAGTGACTTTGAGAGAGGAGAGATAATAAGTGAAACAGAAGACTTGTTTGGGAAGCTGTTTTCTGTTTTCTTTTTCAAGATTGTTTTAAATAATTGATACTAAATGGCTTCTAAAGTCAAGATTCATGCGGGAGAAAAACAACTCTAGTTGTTCTTCAGAACAATCTATAGGGGGAAAACAGTAACCCAAATATTTTTTTTTACTTAATCATTGCTAATTTGAAAACAGTCTCTCAGATTCTCCCTACAATCTTTGAACTTGTAGATCCACGTTTCCATTCTTTTCAAAGTTCAAGAGAGGCAAGAAAATTAAAGATTCCAAGGACAACAAAAGAAGCTATAAATAAGTCCTGAAAAGAAAGTAATGTACCTTCAAAGTCCCTTTGCAATGGCTACATTTGAAACATGCCTTATGGAAAGCAACTCCATCAGCAGATAACTCATCTACAGGATACACAGTCTTCTCACAAGCTTTGCACTTCTGTTGGGTGCCAATAAACGACATAGCTAATCCTAGAAGTAGATCTGACTCTCTTCCAATTCAAATCCACCAATCTATCCCAATCAAACAAACTCCCTTTTCCTATTGTCATTTCATCAAACACATTCAGAGCACAAAAACCCATAATCAAATTCAGAAGAAAAAATTCAATGAAAAAAAAAAAGTTGCATCCAATGATCTGAGAATCTAGGAAAATCAAATCCACGAGGTTAAAACACTTAAAAATCTACTGAAGAAAACGATCAAACCCAGAATGATAAACATTCAAGATCTTGATCAGAGTTGAAATACAATTGAAATCGAAGATGGGTACCTCAAATATCAAGGAATAAGCGAGATGCAGCGATTGTATAGGTTCAATCAAGTGGATCAGAGAAGAAGAAGAAGAAGATAGTGATTTATGAGAGATTATTGATAGCGTCGGGTTTCTTTATTGGAAATCAAAAAGTGATAAAGCGAAAAAGGGAACCGAGAAAGTATCTTTGCCGGAAAAACACACATTCATTGCTTACACTTTACTCCGTCCCGGTGCGACTTTCTTCTCCAACTTTTTCAGTACTGGAGCTCCACTATCGGCATCGTGCAGAGTAAAAACGACGTGTCGTTTTGTCTTTGTTTGTTTGTTTGTTTGTTTTTTTTTTTTTGTTTTTGTTTTTTTTTTTTTAAATTTGCCCAAGCATGGTTGGTTAAGCTTTTTGGTAGGGGACCATTGTCTGAATTCTTGTGACTAAATTATAGTCTTGTAACTAAAATTTCAATTAGTTATTTCAAGAAGGAGAAATAACATCCCAATTAGTTCATAATTATTATTTTACATTTGTTCCTTCAAACTAATTACATAGTTGACGAGACTTTAAAACTAATTTATAGATTCACACCAAAAAAAAAAAAAAATTAAGGCCCCGTTTGATAACCATTTCGTTTTTCGTTTTTTGTTTTTAGTTTTTGATTTTTGAATTTTGGTTTTTTGTTTTAAAAAATAAAAACCGTATATGTTTGATAAC
>JBBMKA010000003.1:8246753-8297672 GCA_037833695.1 Sechiopsis laciniata
ATATATAAAATGATCATTTTAATTTTTAAGTGATTTTTTAAAAATAAATAAGTATAAAAGTAAACTTTAAAATATACAAAAACTAAAAATGAATGTTATTCAACTTTACTATATGTTTTTTCTTATTTTAATTTCTACATTTACTTATATTTTTAGAAAATAAACTAAAATTTGAAAAAATAAATAAAAATAAATAACTTTCAAAAGTTTGTTTTTATTTTTAAAATTTTGTTAGTACTCACATACATTCTTAAAGAAAGATGGAACAAATCGTAAAAAATTTGAATAAAAATAAACTTAAATTTTAAAAATTAAAAATTAAATAATTATCAAGGTCTAAAGTATTGTAATTTTGAAATATAAGAAACAAATTGAAATAATATAAGAACTAAAATATAATTTTCACTAATTACGATTTATAAGTATTATGACCGGTGGCACATTGATTATCTTATTTTGTGATAATTCATTTGAACTTCACAAATATTCTATATAGAATTTGTTGGTATCCTCTCATAAATTTGTACTAAAAAATAAACAAATTTATAAATATTATGTACTAATATAGTAATATGAGGCGCGCTTTACTCCGTAGCTTCCTGACGCGTTGAATTCCTCTTCCGGTGGCTCAGCGCCCAATTTTACACGCTTACTTTTAATTATTTTATACTTAAATTACAACTTTAATCATACAATTTTGTTTTTCTTCTGAAATTTATATTTAATAGGTCATTTAACTTCTATTTTATTTATTTATTTATTTTCCCTTTTTGAGTTTAATAGAATTGGAATACGCATAGGCGGACCGTCATGGAAACCATGGCCCCCCAATATTTTTTATCTTCTTATATTTTGTTTACAATTTATTAATATTTCAGAAAATTAAAGATATATCGAATGGATCGGTGACGTGATTAGTTATTTGGTTTGATGTTAATTCATTTTCACTCTACGGTCATGAATTCAATTCCTGAAACCGATATTTGCAATCCGTTTCTCCCCACTTATACTAAAAAATATATATATATTTTTTTTTTTAAGTTAAAGATACTTTATTCTCAAAAAAAAAAAAGAAAGAAAGAAATTGAAGATACTTCATGGTAATGGCCCCCAAGAATGTGATTGGACATGATTCAAGTCCAACTCCAGCTGGTTATTTTTCTTCTATTTTTTTAATTTTAAAATTTCTCTTTCTTCTTCATTTGGTTTTATTTATGTTTTATCTTTTTTGTTTAATTTTCTATTCATTCTTTAATTCAGGTGGATTGTATTTATTTTTATAATCATCCTTTTTTACTTTATTTTTATTTTTTTTACCTTTTTTCTTCAAATGCGTTTAAATTTTCTCTTTTTTCTTCATCGGTTTTATTATTTGTTTAATTTTCTCTTCATTCTTTAATTTGTGGGAATTGTATTTATTTTTAAATTCATCCTTTTTTACTCTATTTTTGTTTCTTTCCCTTTTTCTTCAAATATGTTTTTCATTATTTTTTTTGTTGTTGTTATTTTTCCTTTTTATGAACACGTTTTTTTCATGTCTTATTTTGGTTTTTTTGTGGGTTTTATAAAAACTTATTATTCTATTAATTTCAAATATATAGAAAATACTCTTACAAATATTTTACATTTATAGATATAAATGATCAATTGTATTTATTTATATAATTACATCTATAAAATATTTAAATTTTACCAGTAGTATGGATATCATGGTTTTTCAAAGACTCCCAATCCTCGTCTATAGTGTGAGCTTTCTTTTGGAGAATTTAATAAGAATGCAATAAATAACTTTTTAAATTCACCTATTTTTATGAAATAATTATTAATGTACTAGTATCTTTGGATAAAAAAACACTTTCCTCCTTTTTTAGCTCTACAAAAAATGAAAGTGGAACTCAATGACCTTTTATTTATTGGATATATATTGATGTCATTAAACAATTACTCTTATTGACATATTTTCTTTTTGTTGACTAAATTATATTTATCTCATCTTTAATTAGAGAGATCTTTTGTAATTTTCTCTCCATTTTAACTTTCATCGTAATCTCAACAAAAATAAAATTTATAAATGTTATTAAATTAATTTTAGTATTTAATTATAGTAAGAAATTATAATATTTTATGGTTGTTTTAGATTAAAAATGAAAGTATAAACATTTTAGTTACTAGATTGAATATTTTGCGATCATTAATGTAGAAATGCGAAATCTAACTTTTGACATTTGAAGATAACATTAAATTATTCTGAAAATAAATCACTTTAAAAATATATTAAATAAAAAATAATTTCCGCCCTCCAAACCTTCTAACCTAGATCCACCCCTACGAAATAGAAGAGTTAAACTCATAAATTATAAAAATACATTCATGCAGTTTAACTATTATTATATTAACAACATTTTACAAACTTCTACCTAAAAGTGAAAGTTAAGAATGTTATTATTACTACTATTATTATTATTTTGTTCAATTACAATTAAGGGAGAAGGATTTAAATTTATAATCTATTAATTATTGAAATTTATTGATTTTTTTTTTTAAATCATGAAAAATATATTGATATGGTCGCTCTAACTGACAAGAAGTATATTTAATCGTGTGCATAACAGACTAAGACAATCTTAAAAATTTAGAAGTTAATAAGTTCAATCTATAGTTAACATCTATTTATTTATTTTTTTAAATTTAGTATCCAAATATTTAGATATGCACACAAACAGACTAAGATATTTATAAATTTTTAAAATTTAAAATAAACGTAAGTCAACTAGTTACTTTTGATTTATTTGGGAATAATAATATCATATATATATATGTGTGTGTGTGTTATATAGCTGTTCAATTTTAGATGAGAATAGTTATCGAATGATCGCCGGGCTTATAGTAATAATCGCCAGCCGCGCCGACTGATCGAAACTGAATCGTCACGTCAGCAAATGCAAATTAAACAAAAATCCAAGTCAAACCCCAATATAGATACTTTCTCCCCACTTGGAAAATAAAAACTAAAATATTTGGAAAGATAATAACAATAATAATAAAATAATAACAATAATAAGAAAAACATTAATTCTAATAAATCAAAGAATATGAAATTGCAAAGAAATCCTTCTTCTTCAGCCGTTTACCTCCAACTTTTCTCAGTACCAATTTGTCGTCGGCCATCATCAAATTTCAAACCCATTTCTTCAATTTCTCCCATGGAGTTCAGTTCTCAGATCCATGAAAACCCCATCTTCCTTCTTCTCTAATCTCTCTATTTCTCGCTTCACTTTCCCAGATTTGACTTCCAGATCCACGCACTAGTCTCCCCAATCGGAGCTCCGGCCAGAAATCGCCGCCCAAGATCAACTCCGGCAGCCGAAATGAAGAGTTCGAGTCGTTTCTTCACGATCGGGCTCGTCACTTCCTGGTACTCCTCCAACATTGGCGTTCTCTTGCTGAACAAGTATTTGCTTAGCAACTATGGGTTCAAGTACCCGATCTTCTTGACCATGTGCCACATGACTGCTTGCTCTTTGCTTAGCTACGTTGCGATTGCTTGGTTGAAGATGGTTCCGATGCAGACGATTCGATCTCGGATCCAATTTCTGAAGATTTCGGCGCTTAGCTTTGTGTTTTGTATTTCTGTTGTGTTTGGTAACATTTCTCTTAGGTATTTGCCGGTTTCGTTCAATCAGGCTGTTGGTGCCACCACGCCTTTCTTTACGGCGGTTTTTGCTTACCTTATGACGCGGAAGAGGGAGGCTTGGCTCACTTATGTTACTCTTATCCCTGTTGTTACTGGTGTCATTATTGCTAGTGGTGTAAGAACAACAACTAACAAACACCTTTTACTCTTTTTGCTAATCCAAATTGCTGTGATCTTGATTGTTGGATGTTGCTTGCTAATTGGGATTTAAATGCTTCTGTTTAGGTATTTGCTAATTGTTTGAACAATTTCTTTCAGGGATTTTTGTCAATTTGGTTTTAGTTTTCTTTTTTCCATGATTGAACAGAATTAGCTTATGTAAGTAGTGCCTGATATGGGGTTAGAAAATTTGTGGATATTTCTGGGTTGATGGCCAATATGGTTTTACTTTTAGGCATTGTCATTCTTTCAGGGGTATAGTCTCAACGAATAGTACCTTTTGCTTTTGAGAATAAAATTCTTGCAAAAGGCTTTTCTTTTTGTTTATTTTCATTTATGCTTTGTTTAAGAATATATGAAGTTATTTTTCTTACTAAAATCATGAACTTATGAAGAGGGATTTCAATAAGCATTTAGTTTAACAAATCAAAGTTATCTAAAGCTGTAGCTAACTTTAAACAAATATATAAAACTATTTTTTTTGGAATACTTCCCAAGAAGCCCCCTTAATTTTTTTCTCTTGCATGACTTAGATATCTAAAAATATGTATTTCCATCACTATTGGCGACTGTGGATGGCTCTCAAGTCTATCACCAACTTTACAAAGTTGTAAACTGCTAAGAACTTTCTCTTATGTTATTTCTTTCTCTTGGTGTTGTTGGGAGGGTTGGTAAGAAAATGGTGGCAGACAAGCTACTTGTGGTTCTCCTGCTTGATGATGGTTGCTTTTGGAAAATTGCACGTGATGATAAATTTTGTATCTCTACCCTCCATCTTTTGTATTACTCATACTGATTCCTTGTTGTGTCAATTGATCTCAGGGTGAACCAAGTTTCCATCTGTTTGGATTTATAATTTGTATCGCAGCTACAGCTGCAAGGGCACTCAAATCAGTACTGCAAGGAATTTTGCTTTCTTCTGAAGGGTAAGGGGCTTGTTGTTTTGTTCTTTATTAGTAAATTAATTGTCATTTTGAGAGCAATGAACATTTTCATGTTAATTGGTTCCGAAAGTGCAATTGAGAACTTCACCCCTAAAAAAGTGCAAATGAGAACTCAGACATTTATCTTTCTCAGAGAGAAGCTGAATTCCATGAATCTTCTTCTGTACATGGCTCCTATTGCTGTTGTCTTTCTGCTGCCTGCAGCACTTTTCATGGAAGAAAACGTGGTCGGTATCACTCTCGCTCTTGCTCGAGATGATAAAAAGATCATCTGGTATCTGCTATTCAACTCTGCACTTGCGTATTTTGTAAACCTGACCAATTTTTTGGTTACCAAGCACACCAGTGCATTGACACTTCAGGTATACATACTTTCTTCATTGGTGCTTATGTTTGTATCCTTCTCCGTGTTCTCTTTTTATAACTGTCATTTTCTGTTTTCTTCTGGAAGTCCCTAACAAATTCCATTTAAACGGTGCTTCCTTAGAGGAGTCTTCTTTCATCTTCTTGATCCATTCAAATGATGATGACTCAGTAGTTATTATGATCTGTCCTCTTTTTTAACTAAGTTTTGTTCTCTGTTTTCCTTTGAAAATTCCCTACAATTACAACATTAACATGACTACACCATCAGAAGAGTTATGATCTACGCTCTCTTCCAACTACTTGAGTTTGGTTTTATTGTTTCTTTCGAAAATCCCCCAAAAATTTGTTTTTTCAAAGGTATTTGGGATATTCGCACGAACCATTGGTTATTAATGTTGAAGGATTTGTTGGACAACATAAAATTTGTCGAAGCTCAGCGTTGAGTTATGATGGCCTAATTGCAGTCACTTCCTTTCTATACATCTCCAAGACCAGTGCACAAATTCATATTATTTGCTAGATATGAAAACAAAAATGGTTGCATTTGTCAACAAGAACATAGTTTAACTGGAGTAAAGTGTGTTTATGACGAAGAGGGTCGTGTGTTTGAATCTCCATCTTCAATTGTTGTTGAACTAAAAAAACTGCTGCATTTGGTCGACTTTAGTACACTAACTTTCTTTGCTGCAGTTTCTCTCTCAAAACTCAAACTCTTATCAGATTTTCACGAGCTATGTTTCTTTCAGGTTCTCGGGAATGCTAAGGGGGCTGTTGCTGTGGTGATTTCAATTTTGATTTTTAGAAATCCTGTCTCAGTTACTGGAATGCTTGGTTATGCTCTCACAGTTCTTGGAGTTCTCCTCTATAGTGAATCCAAGAAAAGAAGCAAATGAGAACAATGCAACTGAAGTGCATTTTTCTACTATCTTTTTTGTGCAGTGGCAGTAATCGTCAATACCAGAGGTCGATCAGCCTGTTATAATTCTTTTTCCCCCTGAAAGCTTAGTAGCTTAGGCATTGGTTTATATTTGTATCATCATTACAAGATGTGGCACATAATAGAGAATTTAATAAGGAAGAATTATGGGGTAAAGTCTTACTTCTTTAGAAAGGGTTAATAGAATTATTTATTACACAAAAGTCGTCTGTTATTGTCACTCCTCGATCAATTAAGGGGAAAACAACTTTATCTTTGACCATTTTGGTACATTATTTTGTTAATTCCAAGTTACTATGTACTTTGTTAGAGGATAATATTGCTTGTTTGCAAGAAAATACAGGAACAAATTTACTTTTTTATTTGTTTAAGTTATTATTGTTATTATTATTATTATTATTTCTCTCTCCATAGTCAGGATTTGGATGGAAATGATCCAACCCTGAAGCCAAGATATCAGTCGAGTTCAGAATCTTACAATAGATTTTAGACTGAATTGTTGCATGTATATTGTACATCACATAATTTATTCTGTCATCTCTACTAAGCTAACAAACAGGAGTTACATAATGGCTAACATTATTAACATTATTGATATTGTTGTTGAATTGGTAACATTTGGCATGTCCAAATATCTAAATACAGTTAAAAACAATAATGTCATGATGCATTCAATTTAGTTACCTTTCTATATTTCAAAATGAAACAATTTACCCAT
This sequence comes from Sechiopsis laciniata, assembly GCA_037833695.1. Classification (NCBI taxonomy): domain Eukaryota; kingdom Viridiplantae; phylum Streptophyta; class Magnoliopsida; order Cucurbitales; family Cucurbitaceae; genus Sechiopsis; species Sechiopsis laciniata. The sequence goes on from JBBMKA010000003.1 coordinate 8,253,572, forward strand.
GACATCTCAATAGTGCTCATGTTTTGTTTTTTAAGTAATAAAATCATAAATTACATAAAGCAATGTTGATTAAAATAATGATTAGACTAATTTTAAATTGATGAAGTGATTATTTCTATTTTCATGTGAATTTAAAATTTAAAAGAAAATAAATATAAAAGTAAACTAAAGACTTTTTATTGAAATGTCAATGGAAGAATGTTCAATTTTGAAACATAAAGATCAAATTGAAACTACATCTCAAATTTAGGGATTAAAAGATAAATTTTCCCAAATTTTAATAATTTTTTAGTTAAATTAAAATTTCAATCATTAAATTTGTGCGCTTGTGTCTATTTGGTCATTGAGCTTCTAAAATTTCAAACTTAGGATTCCATATACAAATTTTTAGAACTACCTACAAACGAAGCATCTAAGATTAGCTATGAAGCCTAAGATTTGTCATTTCCAAAAGATACCAAGATGAGAGATAGTGAGCTACTTTTTCTTAATAGCAAGTGAGACCCTTTTCTAAACCACATTGCAAGTTGTAAACAAGAAAATATCAGCAGGAACAGAATGACCCATATCTCTTGTGGTAATCCAAAACAAAATCCTTTCATAAACTTCAGGCAAATCAGTGCCAACTTTCAAATGGTTGTTTGAAGTTCTATGACTCAAGCAAACAAACAATTTGCTCGGCATGACGAGCTGTAAACTCGTGCGAGTTACTTTTTTGTTTCCCATCACGAAACTGTGAGGATCAAAAAAGAACACACTAGGGAAGGGGGAGAGCAAAAGGAAAATGAACTCGACAGAACCGCAAAAAGGAAGTTTACGACTCGACCTTCGAAGCATCTGGATCAGAGGTTGCTGCTTGGCGCTTCATTGATGCAGACTTGATCAAATGATTGTAGCTTCCCTTTTCCTTGAAAAGCTGTGAGAAATGGTGTTTGCAGTACAAAATTCCATCAAGGGCAGCATAGTTTGATGGGGATAAAGAACAGCCACCATGCGAGCATTTAAAACACGACTTGTGATAGGCTTGGCTCTCAACAGTCACCTGAATACAAGCAATGACGGGAATCCATTAAAATAACATCTGCATAGATGCATTCAAAGGAAGAACAGCAGCAAGTCTACTTGAAAATTAGATGGAACCATTAATGCCTCACAAGTAAAGACTATAGACTAAGCAATTGGGAAATTTCCCACCGTTCCTCAAAGCCTACAGATCACTAGTTGGCTCAAAAAAGAGCCAAATTCAAGCCGTTATAAGATATGCAAATGCCTCATTGAAATGTTGTAGCTCTAAGGAATGCTCCTTTCCTTTAGAGGTCGAAATAGTATCATACGACATAAACTCAAACCCCAGAAAAATGATAATTGAGTGCATCATATATATGCAGGTGATTCAGAAAGAGTGAGATAATGAACAATTGTGTTGAGGATCGAGCATTTGAAAGGCGAAGAAACCTCCCAACGTTTATAAGATAGATGTGCTACTTCACTCAATGAAATCTCATGTTATCTAATTAATTGGTGCTATTAAGAAGGTTTTAAATGTTTAAATATCATTCTAACGTCCTCTAAACTAACCTTCTCCAGTGGATATGCAGTTTTTCCACATGTAGCACATTTCTCTTGTGTCCCAAAGAACATGCTGGCAGCTTTGCTTGGTGACCTAGTCTGGATCCAACAAGAGGCTATGAGATGAGCAACTACTAATAAATTTAATCAAAACTAGTTGCTGCAGCATTGGGCTTAAATATACCAGTTCTGGGGTTGGGTTATCGGCGGCTTTTGCAGCTTTAGAAAAAGAAAAATATAGAAAATGTTAGTAAAAACTAATAGCTAAAAGATCAAATGTAGAATGTCTTCTATATTTGGCAAAGTTTGGAACATACGAGATAGAAAGTTCTTGCTGAAATTTCCTGTTTCCTTGAAAAGCTGCTCAAAATGAGGCTTACAGTACAGAACACCTTCCATTGAAGAATAATTACTCAGCTGAAAGCATTTCACAAGTGATTTCAGAAAAGTTGTCACACACTGACCCAAACAAAGCTCACTGATCATGATATCTAAGCTGGAGTTAGCTTTTCTTTGTTTTAATTTTTAAACACCACAGGATACTTACTTTACTTGTTCATGAAAACCCTCTAAAGAAGAGAGAGATAGAGAGAAAGAGAGGATGGTTCTGCAAACAATGGCTATGAGAGAGAAGAGATAACAAATGAAACTAACTTTCTTTATCAAGATTGTTTTGAATAGCTGTGAGTATTGGCTTCTAAAGCTAAGATTCATGTGGGAGAAAAAACAACTTTAGTTGTTCAGAAGAACATGCCATTTATAGGAAAACAGTAACGCAACCATTATTTTCACTAGATCATTGTTATTTTGAAAACAGTCTCTCAGACAGATTCTCCCTACAATCTTTGACCTTATAGATCCGGGTCTCTATTGATTTTCAAATTTAAGTGAAGCAAGAAAATTAAAGATTTCACGGATAACAAAAGGAAAAGCTACAAACGAGTCCTGAAAATATAGTGATTAACCTTCAAAGTCCCTTTGCAATGGCTACATTTGAAACATGACTTATGGAAAGCAACACCATCAGCAGATAACTCATCTACAGGGTACACAGTCTTCTCACAAGCTTTGCACTTCTGTTGGGTGCCAATAAACGACATAGCTAAGCCTTACAGTAGAGATCTGAAAACCCCAACAATCAATCCCAATCAAACAAGCTGCCCTTTCCCTAGTGACATTTCATCAAACACATTCAGAGCACAAAAACCCAGAATCAAATTCAGAAGTAAAATCATAATAAAACAAAAAAGAAGCTGCATCCAAAGATTCAAAAATCTCTAGAAATCAAACCCTTGAGCTTACAACTTCAAAATGTATTAAAGAAAACGATCAGACTAAACCCAGAATGCTGAACAAATTACAAAGATCTTGATCATGCAATGGAAATCGAAGATGGGTACCTCAAATCAAGGATGTAGGGATTGTTTTAGGTTGTAGCAAGTGGAACAGAGAAGAAAAAGATAGTGAAAATCAGAAACAAATAATTTAAGAGAGATTGATTGTTCACAGCGTGGAATTTATTTATAGGAATAAAAAAAGTGATAAAGTGAAAAGGGGTCGGATAAAATACCTTTGCCGGAACGACACAAGTTGATTGCTTGAACTTTACTCCGTCCCGGTTCCATTTTCTTCTTTCACCTTTTTTCAGTACTGGAGCTCCACCCATCGGCATTGTGCAGAGTACGACGTGTCGCTTTGTCTTTGTTTCTTTTTTTTTTTAGAACAAATTGTTTTCTGATTTAAGTATGGTCACGTTTGGGCGATTTTAAAACATAACTACCACTTCCATTTTCATTATTTGTTTACATTTTTTAGGAGGAATGTTTCTCCACCCATTTATATATGAGAAGTTTTCATTTATTTTTTTACTTTTTCAATTTTGAGGATCGAACTCGTGAATATAGAGTTGAATTAGAATATAATCAAACAAGTTGTTGTAAGTGAATATTTGCTAAGTACAAGGACCCAAAACACTCAACGAGAGATTGAAGTTCCCTTTTTGAGAAAGACGAAGGAGGAGGCCGATTCATAAGAGTCGAATCCCAAAGAGAGGCGAAAGGACTCGACCTTTGAGGGGTCAGCCAAAAGAGGAACCGACGCCCGAAGGTTAGCCAAAGGGAGACAAATCTTCCTAGGGGTCGGCCTAAGGAGGAGTCGACCCCCCGAAAGTCGGCCAAAGGGAGACCGACTCCCCGAGAGTGAGCCAAAGAGAGACCGACTCCCAGGGGGTAGGACCCCGACCCCCGAGGGGTCAACCCAAGGAGGAGCCAACTCTCAGGGGTAGGACCCCGACTCCCGAGGGGGTCGGTCTTAATTGTTTCAACTCCCACAAAGGCTGTTACACTTCAAGTCATTACAACAGTTATGAACAGAATAAATAGGTGGATGAGTAACGCCCAGGAGTTATGAATACATTTACCGATGGCTATATAATGATCAAAAGTTCAACATTCGAGGACCGACTAATCCTAAGCATCTTAAGCTAAATTACTCTCAAACTCTCTATAGCCTATTCATTTTCCAACCCCATATCTGACTTATCCATCGAAGGTCTTGTGGCTTACACCACACCGATGTCTAACTGTTTGGCATTTTGCAGGATTTCGTACGCATTAATAAATATTACAATTGATCTCGAGGAACTATTTTTTGATATCAGCATAAGTTAACACGTCATCCAGTAATTTTTTTTTTTTTTTTTTAATTATTGGTATAGATTAATTTATGCATATTTAAATTATTTTTTGAACAAATAATTTTATCTTCCAATATTTAATCATAGAATTGATTGTTAAGTTTTAAAACAAGAACAAAATCAAGCAACATTGCAATCTTCAATTGCACAATCCGGAACCGATTATCAGACAGCATAAATTTCTTAACTGAGGTTGCAACCATTTTTTCCGATCACCTCCGCCGTGGTTGAACGTGCTGAGCTGTGTACTCCGGCGAGGACATTCTGTGAAGCTAGGTCACTGTGAACGGATAATTTCAAGCGGCTGAACCCAATTTTAGATAAACCCTAACGAATCGCTGAAACCAGAAGCCGATTCCAATTAGGTCAGAAATTATGTCGAACTCGCCTCAAGATCTCCACGAACTCTGCATTCAGTAAGTTTCCACAACCTCTCTTTCTTTCCGCTCGAACTTTTCTTATGTTATTTCTCTTTGTTGATTTTAGGTTATCGAAGCCAATAATCGAATCTCTTTCAAAATTCTGCGATAATTCTTCAGAAGGGTCGAGTGTTTCTGTTAAAGCCATTCTCGAATCCCTTCTGCCTCAAAAATCGTTGAATCCGATTGAAGATTTCACACTAGCTTGTGCTTTAATATTGTCTTCCCGCTCCTCGACTTATGACCTTATTTCATGGATTCCGGATAAACTCTTATTGGATACCGAGTCTGCGCTTCGAATGCTCTCTGAAGCGTATGCTTCTGTTTTCTGTTATGGGTTTTCGAAGAACATTGAGGAGCTAGGTTTAGATTTTAGTTTGATACCTGAGGAGAAAAGATTGGTGGTGGAAATCCTTCCTAAGGTGCTGCCATTGTTGAAGGAGAGAATTAAGGAGAGCTCGATTGATAAGTCCGATGAGGTGGACGAGATCTCCGCTGCATCGGCGAGGGTGCCCGTGGGGTTTGCGATTGTTGCAGCTCATCAACTTGGGTGGTTCATTTCTCAGGTCTGAGATTTTGTTCTTTGTTTTGATATGCTGTGTGTGTTTCATGTGTTTTTGGTTGATTTGGGGTTTGTTTTTGGAGAAATTCTTGCAGATTGATTATCCACATTTGGGGAAGTTGTGTAATTTGGTGATTCCCTGTGCGCTGACTGCTCTTGATCACTGGTCACCGGAAGTGAAAGTATGCGTTCTGATTTTCCTTATGTTATCGCTGATACTTGCCAACTTTGATGGATATCATAATTTTATGCTGCGTGAATGAGAAGCTTATCTCTTAATTTCATAGTTTGTTTATGATACTCAACACAAAACTTTAATTTCTTTGTCTGGTTTCAGGGGCAGGGCATGATTGGCTTTATACATCTTGCAAAAAATGTCAATGCTGCCGAGCTTAGTTGGTATGAAGATGTGATTCTTGATGCATGCTGCTCAAATGTTGCTTCGAGTGATGAGATATGGCCTTATGTCGTTGAGATGTCAGTTCTACTTGTAACTAGTATTCACAGAATGAATCCTCGAAGCTCATGGTAAATTTTTTTACCCAGTTCCTTCATTGTTGTCTGAACTTTTTGAATGTTGCTTTTAGTGTACAAATTACGTACAAGGTATATATACATGTTCCAGTAAATGGTAGCTAGTTTCATAAACATTTTACCCATGGAAAGTAACAAAGAAATATTTTGTACTGCTGTTGCACATTAAAAATTGTGAAGAGGGCTTGTATTTTATTCAAAACCTTTGAAGGTGATGTTGGCATGGTTTCTTTTAGTTAATTTTTTTTTTTGTTATCTTAGGGACATTGGATGACAGTGCATTAAGGCTTCTGTTTGTGTAGATGCATGTGAGTTCTTGTTCTATTGTATTAACTAGTGAGTGGAGAAGATACTTTTTCCAACCACTATGCTTGGAGCACCTCCATAATGCAGGGGCCTCTTAGAACCATTTTCGAAAGATCAGAGACTAAAACTGCCAGTCAAATAGCTACCTTCATACTCAAGGACCAAAAGTGTACTTTAAGTTTAAAGTAGTTTTCTTGAATATACACATATTATGCCGGATCATGTGCTTTTAAAATGCATTAAACTTAATACCATATCCTTTAGCACTGTTTTGAAACAAAAAAAATGATGTTATTATTCTGATTTTTCATATGTTATCATGTGTTCTATCTTTTTCTTCAACATTTGAGTATAAGAGGCTGCACTGCAAGAATTCATGCTTATCTGACCTAGTAATTTTAACTTCAGCTTGTTGTTTTGTCAAATATTCTTTTCATTTTATACTTCATGTGTAGGATTGAAAGGATTGTAAATGAAATGTTGGGTCACTTGGAGCGCCAGCCAAGAAATATGGAACGCTGTATTACATGGCTTCAACACATTGAACCTCTTTTCAACTGTATGGGTCTGGTGCTGTTGGCTCATACAAGGCGCATATTTCCACTTTTGTTTGTGTGGATGAAGGCTGAAGACGATGAGACCACTTTGCTTGTAAGAAATATTTGATTTCTTCTTTAAAATATATGTTGTGTTATTATAGCTACTCTGAAATTTTTAAGTTGTTGAGACTCTTCTGCTTCTAATAGGATGAAAACGTTATTGTTTGAGAATATATCAAAGAATTTTAAAGTTAACTTTCTTGTGTCGACTTTCTGATTTGCAGTCTTGCAGTTCAATTATCAAAAGGAATAGCTTTTGTATAACCTATGACTTAGCTTTCAAATGCAATGACATTTTGACGGGGACCTAAAGTTTTTTCACTTTTTGTAGGAAAGAAAAGAACAGTCTAATTTCTCCTTCCACCTTCTATTTTCTGTATTTCTACAGGTTTTTGGTTGTGATCCCTATAGACAATATCTTTAAAAATTTCGGTATTCTTAAAACTCATTTAAACTGTAAATACTCATAGAAACGTCCGTGTTTTCAATGACTTTTAAGAATTCACCTTTCTTTTTTGAGAAGAGTTCACTTCATGGACCTCTAAGCAAAACTCTTAATTGAAAAACTGATTTTCAGATCAAACAGATTTTGGAGTCTTGACATGGAACTGTGTTCGAGTTCCATAGGAAATCCTTTTGTAATAACTCCACTCATGCTGTGATTACTGATTATAACAAACTTGTCTTGGTGACATTTCCCGAAAGCTAGAGAGCTTTTAGGCGGGAAGCATGTTTGTCAGCATCCACTTGTAAAAGTAAATTATATTTGTGGTTTAGAGTTTCACAGTGCCCAATCCTGGAGACTTCTCTCGAATGTGATCGTGTTGCTATTCTTTCCCGAACAGTCCTGCATAAGTTCAGTCCATTTTGCTTGTACTACCTGGATTTATTAATTAAACCTATCTTGTTATCATTGGGCAGGTTCTGCAGAGAATACAAACAGTTATAAGGTTAACATGGATGAGAAATACACCATATGTTGAAAGGTTATTTTTAAATTTTATGTTTCACGTTTCTTAAGTTAGGTGATATCTTAATTTTCTATTCAATTTCATTCCGTTCAGACTCTGTTGTGCTTTCTTCAGATACTTGCACCCATTTTTTCCGGTGCTTAATTAAGTTATTCTAGTTCAAATCTAGCAACTGTTCTGGTAGACTAACGCCTACTGCTTGCAATCGCTCCACAGGATTAGTCACATATCTATGGTTATTTAAGAAGAAAAATGGGAGAAGATTTGCGTGGGAATGTAGGGCATGTGTTATGGTATACTGTCTAGCCGTAATGAACTAGTTTGCATAGGAAACGGATTAAAAAGTGGTAGGGAATAAAGAAAGTCAGTTTGTACAGTGCCCATATGAATTCTCAAATTAGGGTCCCCTAGGGCAGCCTCATTAGTAGAGACTTAGGGTCTTCAAATTATGTTCTCTTGGAAGTTCCAAGTTTGAAACTCACGAGTGAGCTTAATTGTAAAATTTCTTGTTGTCCTCTAGGTCTGGGTGTTGGGACGGGTGCGGGTTCTTCTGAGTATATATAGTGGGGTGAAGTTCTGATTCCTGATTATAAAAAGAAAAAAAAAATCTCAAATCAGGAATCCACCAATTGGGTATTGGAGAGGACTGGTGGCTTTCTTATTTGTGCATTTACCTAGTGTTTGATGAAGTTCTACCACAGAATTTTGTCAGAATCCTATTACAGTTATACTGTGTACCATGATATTTAGATGGATTAATTTCTGGTGTCCATTTGACACCAACAATAATAATAACAGGACCGTACTAATTTCTCATCGTGCCATCTTCACATTTGCGTCACATGCTGCTTCATCTATCGATTGCTTATGAACTCTAACTCGTATGGCTGTAATTGATAGCAGATTGGTGGATGAGCTTGCAATATTATACGAAAAGGCGGCATCGAGAAGTTCTTGCGATGCAATCAGAAATCATGTTGTTGATGCACTTATCCTGCTTCAGAAGTAAGAATAGGGATACTTTTCATCCATTCTCATATATTGTCTGCTTGTCCTGACTGAAATGACATTTTGATTTTGGTTATATTCAGGAGCAAAGGCCTGCAGTTTGAAGCAGCTTGGAACAAGCACAAGGACCATCAAAACTTGACTTCACTTGTTACATCTTTAACTGGATTGAATATCACAGATGGTGTTAACTGTTAAGCTTTAGCTAGATACACATTTATGTTATTGAGCTTTTGCTCTTATTTATTTTATTTTTTTTGAGAAGCAGCTTTTGCTCTTATTAACGTATGGTTTTACATATACATATATATATATATAAAATCAACTAAAAGATCAATAACTCAAAAATGGAAAAAAAATAAAAAATCTTTTAATAATCATGTCGAAATTTAAAATTTAAACTTACAATAACTATTTTACCATATATTTTTCTTATTTGAATATTTACATATTATTTATATTTTTAAAAACCAAATCAAACTTAAATTTGAATAAAAATAAGTTTAAATTTAAAAATCAAATAGTTATCAAACTGGTCTAAGAAATTGAAGTTCAATACCTACCCCACAAAATTTGTCAATATTCAAGAGTCAGATAAATGTTAAAGTTTGGAATCAAATTAAAAACAAAAATTATGTAGAAAAATCATATTAAATAAAAAAGAGAATTAAGTATATTGAAATTCTTTACTTTGAAAAGCAAATAATTTTTATTTTGAAAAGATTAATATATAGTCATGTAACATTAAATTATTGTTGTTTTATTAAACCCATGTAGACATGTCACTCAAATGTCATATGGCACATAACAACATGAATAGGATTTTTCATTTTTTTTGTAAGGGCTCCTAGTTTCTCTCTAAGAGTGCTGAGTGAGCATCGGGGTCAGTAGAGTGTTGAGGTTGGGGCGATCTATTGTCGCTTTTTAGGGGGAGGGCCCTCTTGTTAAGGTTTTGGAGGGGTTGAGTTGGAATGGATCAAGTGAGTTTCTATAGGAGATTGGAAAGGCTGAACCTCTCGGAAGGGGAAAGAAGTAGAGCTCATGAGGCAGAGGATTAAGATATTATTGAAGCTGAAAGCGCCCTAGAGAGCACTACCATTTGCAAAATCTTATGAGAAAAGTTTGTGAATGTGGATTCCTTCAAGATGCACATTCCGAGGATTTGGGGTGTGGAGAACTTGGTTAAAGTTGAGAAAGCAAACAAGTACTCAAAAAACATTTTTATTTGCGAGTTTAAGAACAAGGCTGTGAAGGAAAGAGTGCTCAATAGGAGTCCATGGATTTATGACGGTCATTGTTGTTATTCGAAGATTTCCAAAGAGGCTCAACAGTTTCAGCTTTAGAATTCAGGTACGCCTCGTTATGGGTTCGTTTTTTCAAAGTGCCAGTTACCTGCAGATGTATAAGAAATGCTAGAGGGCTGGGAAATACTATAGGTGAGTTTAAAGATATGGACTCGGATGAATTTCAGCTAAAATATGAAGAGTTTTTTTCGGGTAAAAGTTAGAATCGATATGGCCCGTCCCCTGTCTAGATTTACTAAATTTAAAATAAGCACAATGGGGGAGGAAATCTGGATTCCAATAAAATATGAGAAACTTCCTAAATTTTGTTTCAATTGCGGAAAAATTGGGCACCTAGTGAAGAGCTGCGAAGAGGAGGAGATCAAATTGGATGGCCATTTCACCTTTGGGCCTGAACTCCGGGAATAGGTTTTTTTTTGGGGGGGGGGAGAGGAAATTCAGGGGCATTTTCATATAGGAGCCTTCAGTAGAAGGGGAAGAGGGAGAGGGGGAAGGCCTGATGATGGCTGGGGGAGAGAGTTCGAGGGAAGAGGGGATAAAGATTGGGTGGAGGAACCAAATCTCGGGGAGTTCTCAAAAAGAGGCCATCGGAACATGGAGTCTGGGCCAGGGGAAGGCTTCAACAGTGAGGTTCCAAAGGTTGGAGAAGACGAAGTTGAAGCGCGTGGTGTTCAGTCGTCGATGGGGGCGTTGAGAGAGCAAGACGGTCAGGCTCGCAGACTAGGCAAACAAAAGAGAAAGCTGCAGCTCGAGAATTGAGGGGTTTGATCCAATGGTCGGATGGAAAAATAAAGGAAAATGTATTGTTGATGCGGGCCAGGGAGTTAAGTTTGCCGATTATAAATTCTCTAATGGGCCAATTAGAACTAAGATGGATTGTTTGGGCAGTGTTAAAAACAAGGTCATTGGGGCAAATGAGGCACCGAACAAAAATTGGAGGAGTGAGAAATTAGAAGGGTCAGTAGCTCTCAAAATCGGAGTGGGGCTGGAATAAAAAAAGTCAAAAGAGGGCTTTACAAAACCCATTTTGGGCAATAGCTGCAGAATAGGGGTTTGAAAAGCTGAAGTTAATCCCATTTCCTCGGTGCTGAACACGGGTGGCTCTACTGGAGAGTCTATAACCAAGGGTTTGGACCGTGATCCCAAAGAGCAGAAGCTGGAGGCTTTTTGCAAGTTAAGCGTATGAAGCTGTATGGGGTTAAGTCCGAATGCCTTTGAATACATTGTTGGAAAAGGCATGGTGTGGGGGAAAAAATGGAAACGAGCAGCTCGTGAGGTTAAATAAAAAGGAGATGGCCTGGGTGTCTCGTTTGCTGGAAATAAACACGAGTTGGAGGGAAAGTTTGATGAGAAAGTGGCAAAAAAGAGTAGGGACCAGTGCATTGACGAGATCAATGGGATATTGGCGTCGGCTGTGAGTCAGCCACGCCGGACGCCATGAATTCCTTATGTTGGAATGCCCGGGGGTTGAAAAACTCTCGGGCAACCTGCGCGCTTTGCTTTGAAGTGCGCAAGGTTCGACCCCATCTTATTTTTTTGTCTGAAACTAAATGTTGCGAGAAGTATGCTGGAAAGATTAAGGATATGATGGGCTTTGACTGCTGTTTTTGTGTCCCCTGTAGTGGCTTAAGCGGGGGTCTCATCTTCTTGTGGAATTATTCGTTGAATGTTAGTATTAGATCCTACTCTCAGGGGTATATTGATGCGGTTATCAAAGAGCAACTTCAATGCTGGAGATTTACAGGGTTTTACGATAATCCTGAGGCTAGGAAGAGGAAAGATTCTTGGGATTTGCTGAATCTTCTAAACTCTCTTTGTGACTTGCCTTGGCTGGTTGGGGGGAGATTTCAACGAAATTTTGAAGTATGGGGAGAAGATGTTTGGAAGCAAAAGAAACAAGATTAGTATGGACAGATTTAGAGCAGTGATCGATAATTACTCTCTGATTGACATCGGGTTTACAGGTGATCCTTTCACTTGGGTCAAAGAGAAGGACTCGCCTGTCGCCTCCAGGTGCCGTCTCGACAGGTATTTTGTCTCTCCTCTCTTTTTGTCTAAAGTTGGTAAAATTTATGTTGCCCATCTAAATTATCACTTCTCAGATCATAGGCCTATTTTAGTTTCTTTTAACTGGACCTCTGTGGAGGGGAAGTGCAGGAACTTTAATAGAAATATTGTGAGATTTGAAAGTGCTTGGGCAAATTTTGAGGACTGTGGGAGAATCGTGGAAACTTGTTGGACCTCACCAGTGGGAGATGTTATATGTCCGACTAGCTTAGCTGAGAATCTGGAGGTTTGTTTGGGGGAGTTAGTGCATTGGAACAAAGGCCGGTTAAGAGGATCTCTTAGGGCTGCTATTGATATGAAAGACAAAGAGCTCCAAGAGTGCCTTAGATTGTCTGGTTTTATTAGATCGTCACAAGTTCAAGCTTTGGAAAGAGAGTTGGATGGGCTGCTTGAGGAGGAGGAGTGCTACTGGAAGCAAAGATCTCGTGAAACTTGGCTCCAGTGGGGAGATAGAAATACAAAATAGTTCCACTCTAAAGCTTCCCAAAGGAAGAAAAAGAACATGATTACGGGATTGTTTGATGAACAGGACAATTGGGTTGTTTCTGAAGGTGAAATTGTAAATGTGGCTAAAAATTACTTTATCTCACTGTTCTCTGGCTCCTGATTCAATGTAGAGGCCACTAGAGCCATTATTGAAGGGGTTAGTTCTAAAATTACGGACTTGGATAGAGCAATCTTGGACAAGCCTTTTGTGAGAAGTGAGGTTGAGATTGCACTTAAAGGTTTGAATCCGTCAAAAGCCCCGGGGGCGGACAGTATCAATGCCTTGTTTTTACAAAAATATTGGAACATCGTTGGGAATGATGTGGTTAAGGTGTGCTTGAGCGTCCTTAATGATGGGCAACCTTTGAGATCCCTTAACCACACCTTTATTGCGCTAATCCCTAAGGTTAACGCTCCGTCTAGAATGGATGAGTTTCGAACTATTAGTCTGTGCAATTCTGTGTATAAAATTATTGCTAGAGCTCTTGTTAACAGGCTGAAGCCGCTCCTGGACAAAATTATCTCTCCAAACCAAAATGCCTTTGTTCCAGGGAGGCTTATTTCTGATAATGTGGCCCTAGGGTTTGAATGTATTCACACTATTAATTCTAAAAAGAAAGGGGCCACGGGCTTTGCTGCTATGAAAGTTAACATGAGCAAGGCTTACAATAGAGTGGAATGACGCTTTCTTTGTGAAATGATGCTAAAGTTGGGTTTTTCTGAAGGTTGGGTTAAAAAAATTTTAAACTGCATCTCTTCGGTCTCGTTCTCTGTGTTGATCAATGTGAGCCCTTCTTCGAGGTTTTTACCGGGAAGAGTTCTTAGACAGGGAGATCCTCTATCCCCTTACCTGTTCCTGATTTATGCTGAAGGCCTTTCTGCAATCCTTAACAGGGAAGAATCTAAGCTCTCGTTTAAAAGCTTACAAATAAATAAGTTTTGTCCCCTATCTCTCATTTATTTTTTGCTGATGATAGCTTTCTATTTTTTATAGCTAACGAAGGTGATTGCAGGGCTATCAAGGGTGTGCTTGAAATTTACGAGAAGGCATCAGGTCAAACCATCAATCTTAACAAGTCCATGGTGAAATTTAGCAAGAACGTGGTTGTAAGCAGAAAAGAGTGGCTGAGTAAGATTTTGGGGGTTAGAACATGTGATAATTTGGGGATTCATCTGGGTGTCCCTTATCAAAATTGCAGGAGTAAAAAAGAGTTGTTCAGCTCTATCAAAGCTAGATTGGGGAATTGTTTACAAAATTGGAAAGGGAAAATTCTCTCAAAAGGTGGTAAGGAGGTGTTGATCAAAGCGATGGGCCAAGCTATTCCTACTTATGCCATGAGCTGCTTTAAATTGCCTCAGTTCTTCAATGATGAGTTGGAAAACATGTGTGCAAAGTTTTGGTGGGGAGGGGTGACGGGGGATGGAAAAAAGAAAATGCATTGGCTGAGCTGGGAGAAGCTTGGTATGAGTAAAGAGAAGGGTGGGCTGGGCTTTAGGAATTTCAATCAGTTCAATCAGGCCTTGCTTGCGAAACACAGTTGGAGGTCGGCCAGGAATCAAAATAGCCTGCTTTTCAAGGTTCTCAGGGAGAAATATTTTAAGAATGGAGATTTTCTAAGTGCGGAGGCTCTTAATAATGCTTTTTACATTTGGAAGAGTATTGTGTGGGGAAAAGAGCTATTTTTAAGGGGTTTTAGATGGAGAATGGGCGATGGCCAAAGAATTCGTATTGGTGAGGACCCCTGGTTGAAGTTGGGTGGCTGCATGCTGCTAGTGGGGCTTCACGCAAGTTGAAAGGACAAGAGGGTCTCCGAGTTGATCACCCCAGAAGGGAGTTGGGATAAAAATTTAGTGCTTCGCTCTTTCCCTAGGAAGGTGGGGGAGGAAATTTTGAAGATTCCTCATTCTAGCTTGGGGGATGATATTATTTGGGCCAGAGATCCCAAGGGCATATTTTCGGTGAAAAATGCCTACTTCCTTGCTGGTGAGCGGGATAAAGCGGATGTGGTTTCAACCTCTAATACCTCAAACTCCGTGAATTTGTGAAAGCTGTTTTGGGCTCTTAAGGTTCTGCCTAAGATAAAGTTAGGTGCATGGAATCTCTTGAAGAATGCAATTCCAACAAAGGAAAATATCTATCAAAGAGACATTGATATTTGTTGCGTTGTGTCCTCTGCCGGAATTTAAGGGAGAATCATTTACACCTTATTAAAGATTGCAAACGAGTGGCCTTTGTCTGGAAAGAGTTGTTTCCTCAATTGTTCAATTTTGATATATTGTTCAGGAATGTGAAGTCTGGTGAGGGCTTTTGGGAAGGGCTATGTTCGAGGGTGCCTAATGTAGAGAGGCATAAAGCTTTATCTGTCTTGTGGGGGATCTGGCATTTTAGGAACCGTGTGCTCCACAACAATTTTCGTGTTTCAATGAGGGGTCTTAGGGTTAACTCTGGTTCTTTGTTGTGTGTTTCAGATGGTGGTGGCTCTCGCCCGTCACCGTTGCCTGTGACATGCTGGTCTCCTCCGCCAGCCGGGATGTGGAAGCTTAATGTTGATGCGGCGTGGGATGCTAGCTCGGGTGCTAGGAAAGTTGGATGGATAGTTCGTGACTCGGTAGGCTGCCCCATTATGTTCGGCTCTATTGTGGGCCTCTTAAGCTCTGATGCAAAATCCATGGAGGCTTTAGCGGTTTACCTTGGCATGAAGGAAGTTGGGTTGAGAGGGTCTTCTCCTCTTCCTCTGGTCTTGATCGAATTTGACTCTTCAGTTGTTATTGATGCTATTTTGGCAGATTCTAGAGATCTTACAGAGTTCAACAATATTATTGTTGACATTAGGGAGTCTGTCCCGTTGTTTGGGAATTTCCTTTTCTCCCATTGCTTAAGGTCTGGTAACATTGTTGCGGACCTGTTAGCCCATTGTACGAATTCTTTTTTCTTCTCTTTTGTTGATGACTCTTCTTACTGTGAGGGTGAAAGCTTATTGTTTTGGCGGGGTTCTCTTCCCCCTCTTATTGCCTCTGCGTTATCAGAGGATTGTAAGGACTTGGTGGTGCACTCGGGGTGAATATATTCGTGCTTTTCTTAAGTCATATGGCACATGAAATTCAATCAATTTATAAACTGAATTCAACTCCCTATAAATATATGTATTTTTCTTCCGGATGGATATTAAAGTAATGTCTGCCTCTTCTATTAGGTTTACATAAGTAATGTCTATCTTTCTAGTTGTTTTACCAAATAATAATTCAGTGATGAATTAAAGTTTATGCTAACAAAATTAAAAAATTACCAAAAAATTGGCGGTGTACACTTAGATGATTAGTTGTAATTCAATTCACCTATAATTACCTGATCGATTGTAAAAATCAATATTTAACTCTATTTTATTTGATAGAAATAGTATATTTAAGATTGGTGGGATTTTTAAAATAAAAGAAAATAGATGTCAATTTTTTTAAAAAACATCATAAGCTTCAATTTTCACGAAGTTGTTATAACAAAAATAGAAATGCTACCATTTGTTATTTATCACAATTTTTTTATTATTTTTTATTTATAACACCCAATTTACATTTTTAGTTAAGGATCAAATTAAGAATGAACTGAAAAAAGGGACAAATTAAGAATTAAAAATGAAGAAGAAGAAAAAAAAATACAGTGAAGTCTGTTACGCCACGATGGAAATTCCCGCCAAATCCAACAGATTCACAGTAACAGTCGAGCGCTGCAACACTCCGCTCATTCTCCAATTCATCGGAAACAGATTTCTCTCCGGCGACCATCACCCATGTCGCTCCGGCCAATCTTCCTCTCCGTTTCCCTCTCTCTCTTCTTTCTCTCTCTTCCCCACCCAACCACCTCCCTCACCACCATCGGCGCCACCTTCTCCGCCGCCGCCGCCAACTCCACCCACCGCCTCCCGCCGCCGGAATCCATCGCCAAAGCCATCGATTCCCTCAAACTCACCGCCGTTAGACTCCAAGATTCCGACCCCGACATCATCCGAGCCTTCGCCTACACCAACATCACCCTCCTCATCACAATCCCTAATTCTATGGTCCCCCCCATCGCCGCCAACCGCTCCGCCGCTCTCCGGTGGCTCCACACCCACGTCATCCCCTTCTACCCTCGAACCATCATCTCCGCCATCTCCGTCGGCAACGATTTTCTCAAATCTTTCCCCGATTTCGCCGACTTTCTTGTGCCCGCAATTCGAAATATCCATACTGCTCTTCGAAATTTAGGGATTCGCCAAATCTCTGTTTCCACTACATTTTCTTTCGACAGTATAATGGCGACGCCGTTCCCTCCTTCGTCGGCGAGGTTTCGAGAACTCGTTTCGGACACTGTGAGGCCTTTGCTTCTGTTTCTGAGAGATACCAATTCGTCGTTCTTGATCAACGTTTACCCTTACAATTTGTACCAATCGTACTCCGAAATCCCAATTGGGTATGCTCTTTTTCAGAAGACTCCTTTTAATTTCAGGAATGATGTGATCACTGGTGTTCAGTACCGGAATCTTTTTGATTCCATGGTCGATGCGGTGATTAACGCAATGGCAGTGTCTGGCCACGCGAATGTTCCGGTGATCGTAACCGAGACTGGGTGGCCGAGCTTTGCGAGCTCCATTGAAGTCGAAGCAAATCCATATTATGCTGAAATGTACCTCAGGGAGCTTGTTGCGCATCTAAAATCGGGGCTCGGGACGCCGCTGAGGCGGGAGGGGGTGATGGAAACTTACATATATCAGCTGTTTGATGGGGAAGAAGAACAAGGAGCTAGACATGAGCAAAAATGGGGGCTTCTATATCCAAATATGACCAAGAAATATGATGTGGTATTTTCCAAGTCTACTGGAATTGGAGAACAGAGAGACTTTCTGATGATTGTAGCCTGGTATTTGGGAGTTATTGTTCTAATGAAGTTGTGGTAACATCTTAAACTTGCCTTCTCATAATTTCTCATTTGGGTTCTGAATTAGGTTCAGTTATAATTCTTGATAAGTTTAACCAGCATTTTGTGAAGAATTATGTTGATTGTTTGGCTTTCTGTTGCTGGTTTTTGTTATTGCAATTTCAATTTTTCACAGAGATGGTTTCATTGTTTGTTTAGATGTTAATGGCTGCAAAGATTGTTTTCTGAATTTGTGTTCAAATGAGGTAGAATCTTACATAGAATATTCAATGAAGTTTGGTTCTGATTTCCAGAGATTTGACCCTTTTGGTTTGCTGTTTTTTTTATGATTCATTTGGATGTGGTGATTGATAATTGATGGTACGTTTGCCGACTCATCTTTAACATTGTTGTAAAGTACTCCACTTGGATTAGTACATGCATACTATTATTTTCCATTATAAACTTAGAACTTAAAGAAAATAAACACTATACAATGCAATGTTGGGATTTAAGATATTTAAGATCCTAAATATGTGTTTCTCTATTAGCAATTGAACGTATGGGGATCAAAACAAAAGTACATCGTATTGTTGCTGAAATAATGGATGAAAAAGAATGTATGTGAACCTTTAGTCAAGATAATCTGGTGAACAATCAAGTAACACAAAGAAAAATGTGTTTTCTATCACCAAAAAGAGAAAAAATACATGGTTGATGATTGAATGAACAATTGAAAGGAAATAAAAGTGGAACATTAATAATGTGGTGAACTTTTTAGTCTACAAACAAATAGGTATCCTGAACATGAAGAGATACATGGAAATATAGGAAAAAAATATAGCAAATCTGGTGCAGTTGCTTGTGGTCGGGGATGTCGACCTCAAAAGAAGATGCTGTTTGCTGCAGGTTGGTATCGACGTCGTTTGAAGATGAGAAATTTAGGATTGGAGCGAAATGTACTTTATTTTCAATGCCCCTCCGATCAAATGATAATCAAATTATTGACAATGAACATGATAATCCATCCATAGCATCTGCTCCAAATGTAGGTGCTTCTGTTTAGCAATTTTACATAGGAGAACTTGTATGAACCTCAACCAGCTGTTGAGAAGCCTATATTGTCTATACTGTGCAATACCTTGAAATGGCTAACATGACAACAAATTCCAGTGCAATTCCCTATCTAAATCTGTGTGTGTTTACTGAATTTTTTATGGTAGATATTGAAGTACATAGGATTGGGAAGCTTAAAATTTCGACTTCCTATGTATGGCGGCAACAAAGCATCCATGTGGCTGCTCATTACACCTACAATGCGGAATCCGTCGTTCCGCAATGCTGCTTGTTGCTCACTGAAGTACTCCCGATGATTGATCTGCATTTCATCATTCATTCTGCAAGATTTTTCCAACAAAATGTTTTTAGCAAAAACGAAGTTGGTCTATCACATTTATAGAAACAGCATGCCAGGATGGAACATATTGCAATAAATCTCTTTCCTTTTCAAATGTGGGAAAGGCCGAGAAAACTTGCGGTCTAGTCGATAATATCCGATAAGTGTATTCACAATGATAGGTTAGTTTTAGGATTTTCTTACTACTTGAACAAGTTTGTTATGATATAATTCGGATCTGCTATAAAACAGAGCATCTTGACCCAAATTAGAGACTTGCATAACATCCAAAACAAAAGGTAAGCTTTTACAGTAAAGCAGCCAATAAGATAGAAATATCTAAGATACCTCATAATTAACAGTAGCTGACCCTTATACCCAGCAGAAGTAAGATATTCAACAGTGGCATTCCTATGAACTTCTGATTTTCTTGATATTAACACAAGGGGCCATCCGCAGAATCCGAGTTTCTTGAGCAATTTCAGAAGAAAATTTTGCTTCAATCTCTCGGCCTCATCGACACAACTACTGCGCCATCATTAAATTGATTGAAGAATTTATTTCCATGTTACTCAACCGGGAATTGGAGCAAACTAACAATGCAACAAACACTTAAGTATTGATATTTGGCTCACATCATGTTATTACATTGCATTTACCATAAAAAGAAAAGGCAGAGTTCTAAGGTTTTGAGTTTCAAAAAAGTAAATATGATACCATGGAAAAACAACCTAGAAAAAGTTGATATAAAGTTTGATGTTACCATGACCAATAATGATTATTATCTGTGATGAAGAACACAAAAAAGAAGACTGCTAAAAAGAACCTGGATATTAGCAGGTTAACGCGATCGGAGTTTGCAAAAAGGTCATCTATGTCGATCAGCACGATATCTTGACTATTGTCTACTTCTGCAGCACTACAGAAAAAATTATCAACCACCTGCAGTGTAGAATCCAAATCTCTTTCATATTGACCACTTTTAATGTATTGAATTGCAAAATCCTTGCAAAATGAAGGTATCCCATCTGTTTCCAAGCTGTTTAGCTCCAAATGCTCAGATAGGGCCTTGCAATAATCATAACCAGCACTTGGTTTCTCAATCTCAACAACTCCTCCATTTCTTGTTTGACAATATTGCAACATTACACTCAATGAGACCAGTAAAGTTATAAGTAACACCCCAACAGTAACTAGAGAACCAATGAAAATTGTTGCAGTTAAAGGTGCCATGTAGAATCCCGAGTCTACGATATAGCGGCTTCCCATATCTGCCTCATTCACAAAGATAACTCTTGGTTCAAATGAGTCTCAAATACCAGTAAAAGCTTTTTCATCACATTGCGAAATATCAGCAATCTATTAATTGCAATGTTGAGGACCACGAGAATGACAAAGATGATGGCACGGTGCATATCATATCAGATTAGTCTCACTCGTTCTCAAATTAAGCCCTAATAACACGAAATAATGGCTTGTTTTGATGAGTATTCAAAAATCATATTTAGAATTGTTTCCTACAAAAGTTGTTTTGAAAGATGTTTTTTAGTGTTTCATCCATCGATTTAAAATTGTCACAAAATTAGCAAATAAGAGCTTTAGCTCAACTAGTTTGATGTATGATCTGATGATCATGAGTTTGTGTGTTCAAATCATCCACCAAAATGTTGTTGAATAAAAAGAAATTGTCATAAATGTATGTCATGCACTGTAAAATTTTACTGCCATTGTGTTGACTTAATAGAGTAGGTATTAGGGACCAGATATTTTGTTGTTACCAATTAATTTCCATTGATGCTAATCTATGGAAATTTCTTTTCTGACAATATTTAACTAAAAAATAATCATCTTTCTCAAAAAAAAAAAAAAAAAAAACTAAAAAATAATCATCTGCTTCAGAAAATTGTATCTTGGATCTGTCTTTATCACTTAAAAGAAGAAAACTTTGCATAAAGCAGCCTCTAAAAGCTAATCTCAATTCTCAACCATGTGAAGGCAACTATATCAAGCAAACTGGTAGAGGCAATAACAAATACTTTGAAGAAATCAAACTTTGTCATTTTTGAAACAAACCAAACAAGTTCCTCTTTCAGTAAACTGACTCATCCTTCATGAACATATAGATCATAAAAGAAAGAGAAAGAATGACTAAATTCCACACCTGAACTTCCTCCACTAGTAATACTCTGAGAAGAATACTGGCGCTCCATTTCATTCCCATAAGCAGACATTTTTCATATAAATTCCAATGATTATCCCTATTACCTCAAGGAAAAAAAAAAAAAAAAAAAATCAATCTCTTCAAGATAATTGAAGGGTAATCTGCAAATATCAAATATTCATTTATTAGTCAGAAATCAGCTTCAAACAAAAAGGAATCAGAAGCAATTTCTAAAAAAAAAGAGAGTTCTTCATAGCCCTAAATTCATTTTTCATCACAGAACTAATAAAAAAAAATTGCAGAAGTAAGATTCAAATTGTTTACTTGGATCAATCTGTACAACTAAAACAAACCCCAATCAAAACCCATCTACGATTACACCAAAAGTAAACAGATATCAAAGAATTCACAATTGAATACAAACATGAAACCAATAATTTTGGTGAATAAACAAACAGTTACCAACTTGAACACACAAATTCATGGTGGGTCCTGAGCGATGGCTATTTTCTATTTTCTTTTCTGGGTTTTGTCTTGGAGGTGGAACAAACTCCAAGAACATAAGAAAAAATATAAAAGCCCAAATGAAAGCGAAAGGGAAAAATCTATTGGTGGGTTTAAGAAAAATAATTTTGGTATTTTCTGAAAGATTCCAAATTCCAATAATGATCAAGATATCAGAAACAGAATGGGCAAAGTTTTTTTTTTTTGTTTTTTAAATGAGGGAGGAAGAGTGATAAATTAGGAAAAAGTGGATTGATTGGACATTTTCATGTATTGATATTAATCACTGACTGCAATTTGAAAAACCTGTGGCATAAGATTCTTTGTTTTCCATAATCCAATTAAGTTTTATCAAGATTTTAGATTCCTCATTTTAAGAAATTCTACAGCTCAATTCTGTAGTCAAACCAATTCTATTATTTTTTAAACTACTACGATTTTAGAAAAAAAAAAAGGGAGTTTAGTTCATCTAGCTTCGAAGAAGGAAATTCCTTTTTTTAATCTAAAATACTAATAAATAAATATTTTCTTGAAAAGTTCTTGTCAAGTTTTTTTTATTAAAATTTATTTCGAGTTTTTCAAAATTAGAATAATATTCCATCTGGTAGGGTAGGGTATATATGTGGGAAGATATGATCGTTTGACCATCATCTTGGTTTAAGACATGTTTGAAAGTAGTTTTGAAATAGTTTAACGTATTTTAAATCAATCTATTTTACATTTTCAGAATCAATATTATTGTATAAAAATTACATTTGTATGGGTAAAATAGAACAAAAAAATTAAACACAGCAAAAGTGATTTCAACCGTTTTAAATTACTCACAAAGTGATCTTAAACATTTTTAAATTACTCACGAACATAATTCATAGAAATGCAGAGATGTACGGTTGGTTTTCAACTTATTTTGTATTTTTTTCCTAAAAAAAAGAAAGAAGAAAACTGCTCACATATTAATTTGGAAAATTGTGAAAATCATCAAAGGCCTCCCATCAATTTTATATTCAAATTCGTTTAATTTTATAACATTTAAATATACAAAAAAAAAAAAAAAAAAAAAAAAAAAAAAAACTCAATAAAAATTTAATTCTTAGATTAAAAAAATCACCATGAATTAAGTCGATAGATTTCTCAAGGTCATCACCAAGTTGTAATCATGCTTGATAAGCCAAAATGAATATAATTCAACCAACATCTTGGACTTACGAGATTGTATGAGATTTCCCACTCCACATATTCTTAGAAAGAAAAAAACAATCATGCTTGTTGATCAGAACAAATCAGCCATTGCAACCAAATGGGGAATTATCAGGCCAAAAAGAAGAGTTTGGGCTATCTACAACAATTTAATCATTTCTTGATTTACCTAAAATCCAAACTATTTTAAAAAAATAAATAAATAAATAAAGAATTTATGTACAAGCACATGTAATCTCATCATCCATAACGTTAATATTGAAATTATTTATCCAACATCCAACAACTCTGGAGAATAAGAACAGTTGCTCGACGATATAATATACACCCAATGACTAAGAAGTCATGGGTTCGAATCCCCCACTTCAATTTGTTGTAATCTCAAAAAAAAAAAAAAACATCCAACAACTCTTAAAATCTAATCATCACTCATATTTCCAGTGTGGTGTTGTTAGGGTATTTCTTTATTACTTTGTTCCAACTAACCACTCAAAATACACAATCACTTTCCCTCACAGTTATAATTAGATAAAAATTATGTGCATAGGAACAGGAATGTGAGGTTTGAATGGAAATTATTCGCTCAAATGTTTTACATTTGGAATACTCTGAAATTTATAAATACTTTATAAAAAAAAAAAAAAGTGACCTTATGACATCAATGCCCCTGGAATTTAGAAGAGCTTTCCTTTGTTGTCCGAATTCACGAACATGTCGACATCCCTGGCCAATTCAACCGCTGCTCCAACATAGGTATGTGGTGTTAGATTCAACAGATTTGTCTTTGCTTCAATAGGTATTTCCAACACTTCAATGAACTCCCTTATACTTTCTTTAGTCACAGCCTTTCCTCTAGTTAACTCCTTTAGCTTCTCGTAAGGCTCCGGAACACCATATCGTCGCATAACCTTCGAAACGGGACAGCAGACGACTTAGAATTACACGAGGGAAAGAAAATCTATGTTCCTAGCTGATGATCCATGTGTTCATACACCAAATAAATTTCTTTAACTTTGGTGTCTGGTAAATAACAAAATAAAATGCTTTTGAATGGGGCAAGAACTAGCTCCAAGCACATACTGGATGGAATCCCAGGAGAGTTATAAAACACTAGCAATTGATAGGCTTGGGCCTTAGGAGTACAAAGAATATATTATATTATGGGCATGTGTGCAATTTTAGTTAATTACATATTATGGTTATAAATAGAGAGCCATAGTTAGTGGTAGGGCATCTTGGAATTAAGTAGTTGTTAGGGTTTGAAAGATCTCACGAGTTTGAGACGGTCTAAGTACCTTGAATCACTTGATTATCGTGTATTCTTGTTCTAGTTTGTTATCAATAGATACGGATTCTATCACAAGAGCAATAAAAGAGAAAAACATAGCAAGATAGATACCGTCTGTATTGGTTCCGCAAGGACCTCCCATGATTGGTCCAAATCTTCGTAGATACGAGTCTCATTAACCTACAATGCAACAGAAGTTAAGTTAAAGGAATGGCCCACATAAAAGATGGCCAACAAGAATCAGGAGGAAGTTTATGTTATAAAACCCTAAAACAGGTCAGTTAAACAGCATAGAACAGGATAAATAGCATCCTGTTAGGTTTGCCAAACGTGCTAGAAATAGAAATTACCCAGAATAAGATGGAAACGATTATATAATCCGCTTGATTGCGGTAGTAGTTAAATTTCAGACTTCTGAATTCCATTCATATCATGTAATCAAGAGTAGAAAATTAGGGGTTAACTTGACAAGTGACCAATTCTTTTGAATCTCAAACTTTCCCTTGTGTTGCATGCTCTCATTCGTGTTATACGCTCACATACTGTTTCTCTAATTAATTTTCTTTCTCCTATTACGCTTCAACAAGCTTAAGTGGTTATGAGTTTTAACCCAGCTAAAAAGAGGAAGATGTCTAATACAAGCCATCAGAGAGAACACCTTTCACAAAATTAATAATGATTATGATGCTTATTTGAGTACCTGAAGCTTTCCTATCCCTTGAAGTGTGCTTTTGTAGGCAAGAAGAGAATGTCCAAGTCCAACACCCATATTCCTTAAAACAGTAGAATCAGTCAAGTCACGCTGCAAAAAAGACAAGAAGTTTTCTCATCAAACTCCTCTAGGTTAAATACAGTCATTTGAGTAGCCTAAATGAAATGAAAATTTCCACGAGTTAGTAAAAGATGCTCATGAGAGATTAACGTGCACAGTTTTTGCTTTATTAAATGTACTTTTCACTTTATTTTTTATATATATGTGAGTGTCCGATCCCACCTGCACACACCTCGACTAATCTCACGAGACATACTGCTCCACCCTACAACATTTGGATGTCAAGTTGTTAAGTGGGTGGCCATCATGGATTGAACTCATCACCTCTTGATTACTTATGACACTCTTGACCACTAGGCCACTCAACGGTGGTTGCTACTTCTTTAGAAAGTATTATTATGTAACACTACAGCCTACATTAAAATAGCCAATTAGACAATTACCACCTACGACCTACCAACTCAAAGAATAGAAGAAAAGATAAAATTAAAAAAAAAAAAAAAAAATCAAAATCAAAATCAAAATAAAGGCATACCTGCCACCGAGATATGGGTAACTTCCCACTTAATTGTGACAATGCTCCATTAGCCACACCGAGATTACCTTCACTATTTTCAAAATCAATAGGATTTACTTTGTGAGGCATTGTTGAAGACCCAATTTCACCTGCCTTCGTTATCTGACCAAAATAATCAATAATCATATAAAATACCTTTTCTTTCATAAATAATAATGACAAAAATACATTAAAATACTTACCTGTTTAAAATACCCCAATGATATATAACCCCAAATATCTCTGTCAAAGTCGATCAAGATATTGTTGTATCTCACAAAGGTATTAAAGAGTCTGGCCATGTAGTCATGTGTTTCAATCTGAAAACGAGTAATATTTCTACAATTAGAACTTCGGGATTATAATCAAAACATTCTATTTGTAAGTCTAATAGTTTATTCATCTTATGCCTAATTTGTATGTCCATATGACACCTTCAAATACAAGCATTGCATCTTTAAACATCAAAACAGATTAAGATGCTCTTTAAACAGCAGAGAAATAAATATCAAAGGAAACATCTGAAATTTGAAGTATTATGAATAGTAATATATAAAGAATTCGGCAGATTAATAACCCAGCCAAAATTTCTCATAAAAAAAGGGAAGCCAAATCTTATTATAGACAGACCTGAGTTACTAAGGGATTGAAACTCAAACCCAAAGAGTTAACAAACTCTTTGGCCACTTTACGCCAGTTAAGATTTGGATATGAGACAAGATGCGCATTATAATTTCCAACTGCACCAGCAAACTTCCCCATTATCTCGACCTTGGAAACTTCTAAGGTTTCTCTACTTAGTCTGACTGCAAAAATTGCCATTTCTTTCCCCAAGGTTGAAGGTGATGCTGGCTACAAAATGAAAAAAAAGAGACGCATATAAAGAATGAAACATGTTTCAAGTCATTCAAAATCAAGAACGATACAAACACCAAAATATAACACAGTTAAGAGTCTAAACAGTAAAAAAACTGAATACATCATATACTTTATCAGCCTATCACCTGCCCATGGGTGCGGCAAAGCATTGGAATGTGGGCATTATCTTTGGCCAAGGTGCATAATGCATTTGTCAGCTTGTCCATAAAAGGAAGCATAACATTTTCCAACGACTCCTTCAGCATGAGGCCATGGGCAAGATTGTTAATATCCTCCGATGTGCAAGCGAAATGAAAAAATTCAAGCACCTGAATTGTAAAACAGAATAGTTAAGATCTTATAATGTTCTACCAACACTTCAAAAAATTACAAACAGAATACAACACGGTAAATCCCACCTTAGAAATCTCAGGATGTGATTGACACCTCTGTTTCAAGAAATATTCAACTGCTTTAACATCGTGATTAGTCACTTTCTCAATGTTTTTAATCTCCAAGGCATCATCCTCACAGAAACTAATAATTATTCCTTCTAAAAAGGAAGAAGCATCTTCACTGAATCTTGGAACCTCAATGATTTCCGGTATTTGCGACAGCTTCAATAGCCATTTGATCTAATGGACGATAAAAAAAAAAAAAAAAAAAAGAGCCTTCCAATCAATCAATCAATATTATAAAAACAAAGCTCCTTGTAATACTTTCATCTTATCAACGAAAATATTTCATTTCCTATCTAAAAAAACAAACAAACGAACAAAGCTCTTCCCCTCACAATGTGTGGTTACATTAGAAAATAAATTGAGAAAACACAAACATATTTCCTTCGTAGCAATGATAACAGAATATGTATGCAATACAATACCCAGATTTTACAATCAATCAATTTAGAAAGTACCTCAACAAGAACCCTGTAGTAGATCAACCCATATTCGCTCAAATAAGGGGCCAAGTCTTTTACCTTACCCCAATAACGACCATCTAATGGAGACAGGGCCATCAAACTTGAGGGCTCGTGCACACCATTAATCTTCATCTGCGCACAAAATCACAACCCAATGAAAAAGAAGGGAATAATGCATCCATCAACTTCTCGTTTGGGGATGAAGTCCAAATTTATGAAGAAACAACATTGAAACATAGCTCCAAAACATAAATACCAAAAAGTTCAGATAAATAAGTATAGAGCACCAACCTTTTCCATCGGCGCTTGGAGATCTTTAGTAATGGCTTTACAACCGAAAAATCTTGAGGGTTTATGGAAGGAAACATTTAGAAAATCGCTTGAGGATTCTCTGGGATTGCGACAAATCTTCGCCGGACATAAGAATCGGGGATGGTCCAAAACCCTAGAGTTCGCTGCAAGCTCCATGGATGATTAACAATAATGACCTAAAACCCTCCTTCCCCGCGGCTTTAAGTGACGTTTAAAAACGGGAGTTTGTTTTTTTTTTTTTTTTTTGGGGGGGGTCGTTTGACATAGAATTTGTTTTTTCAATTGTTTTCGGACTCCGATTTTTTCCATGGAAATTGTCGAAATAGTTAATAAAAGGATATTGAACTTATTATAACTTTTGTTTGAAAAAAAAAAAAAAACGAACAAGAAAACAAAATGGCATTGCTTTAAATCATTTTAGCTTTTTTTCGTTCCAAATAATATCTGTGGAAGGTTTATGCTCTGCTTTCATTGTTCTTATGTTATCTTAAATTTTGTAGTTTTATTTAATTATGATATTTTTTGTGCAAAAAAGTGAATGAAATGATTTGAAATTCTTTTATTATTATTGTTTTTATGAGTACTTATATAATTGTTGTTACCATTTGAATTGCCCAGTCCAAATTGTTTGAATTATCACTTTTTTTATATACCTCTATAACTATCATTGTTATCATTTTTAATTGGCTTTAGTCAGTTTTTGGATTCCTCAATTATAGGCATGTTCAACCCAACCAAAACTATATATATAATTTTTAGCATATTTGTTAAGACACATGCATTTTTTTTATACATATATACGAGTTATGACTTGAGTTTTAGAGGGGAAAAAAGTAACATAACTTGAGAACACAATCCAAATCAAAAAACTTGAATTGAAGGTATATTGGTTTCATTACCACCGTTTAATATTATGAATTCAATCTTGAAAATAGTATTTAATTATCATTTATTTAAAAACAATAATAAGATTTGTAAGATTTCATATTTCAAAAACTTAAACCGTACGTTATTGAAATGATAAAATCGAAAGGTTAGATTTTGAAACATAGAAGCAATAAAAATAACATCTAAAATCTGAAACTAAGAAAAAAAAAATTACTGTAAAATTAAATCGTCCTCCAAATTTCTGAAATCCCCCTCTCATCGCACAAAGAACCAATCGCAATCCAAACGGTAACAAAACAATGAACACCCAAAAACTTCTTGAATTGTACGAGCAAAGTTCAAAGCCAAAATACGACCATATCTATTTTTCATCCAGAGCCACATATGAACGAGTGATCCAAATTAGCCTCACCCATTTTGATCATCGCCTTATCTACTCCCATTTCCACCTTCACGGCGAGAAAAATCACAGTCCAAACACAACTTGGCTCGCCTATGGAGACTGGAATCGCTTGCTGTGCTCGTGGGGTTTTTCTCCCCAATCTTTCTTCTCAGCATTCAACTGCTCTAATCTCACCTTCTTTCCTCAACAGGGTATGCATAAAACAAAACCCATCTCTCTGTTTTTCAAGATTAATTTGATAATGGGTGTGTGATGAAATTGCATTAATTATAGAGTTTGAAAGCTAGCTCGCTTTTTGGGGAGTCGTTAAGGCAAGTTTCTAAGTCGCCTGTGAAAGTGGCATCAAGGCCAAAGAGTGTTGCTCTCAAAACCAGATGTGAGATTGGTGATAGCCTGGTGAGTGTGTGTGTGTGTGTTTGTGTAATCATGCCTGCAAGGTGTTTGTGATATTGTTTGGTTGAAAATGAAAAGGGGTTTTTGATTGTAGGAAGAGTTTCTCACCAAAGCAACCCCTGATAAGGGATTGATCAGATTGCTTACGTGTATGGGAGAAGCTTTGAGGACTATTTCTTTCAAAGTTAGGACGGCTTCTTGTGGTGGAACTGCTTGTGTCAACTCTTTTGGAGATGAACAGCTCGCTGTCGATATGCTTGCCGACAAGCTTCTGTTTGAGGTCGGCCTTTGATTAGTGTCGAATGACAATTATTGCTTGAAGTAGATTTGTCCTCTTTGGCATCCATGGATGATATTTTGTAATGAAATGTAGCTGATTTATGTTGATTGAGCACACATTTGCATATTAGAGTTTTGATTCAGATATTGGTTTCTAAGGAGATTATTGCTGATAAGTCTTAAGTTATTTGAATCCATTTCTCATGTACTAATATTAGTTTTTGATGAATAGGCCTTGAGATACTCACACTTCTGCAAGTATGCTTGCTCTGAGGAAGTGCCAGAGCTTCAAGACATGGGAGGCCCCGTTGAAGGTCACATTTTCTCAAATTAGAAGCAAACAACTCAATAGTGATTCTTATGTTACTAACACATTTCATTGAAATATAAGCAGGAGGATTCAGTGTTGCATTTGATCCACTCGATGGTTCGAGTATTGTCGACACAAACTTCAGTGTTGGCACCATCTTTGGAGTGTGGCCAGGTGATAAGTTGACTGGAGTGAAGGGAGGTGATCAAGCTGCCGCAGCCATGGGAGTTTACGGTCCTCGCACTACGTATGTTCTTGCTCTGAAAGACTTCCCCGGCACCCATGAGTTTCTTCTTCTCGACGAAGGTTACTCTTGACAACTAGACTGAATTAAAAGCCTTTTCTTAATTGAGAAAATGTCTGAAAGTACTCTATCCAAAACCTTGACCTCTTTGCTTTACCAATTGTAATTGGATAGGAAAATGGCAACATGTTAAAGAGACAACAGAGATTGGAGAAGGAAAACTGTTCTCTCCTGGAAATTTGAGGGCCACATTTGATAACCCTGACTATGAAAAGGTTTCTTTTCTATTTTACTACTTCTAAAAGGCTTGAAAAGAGTTTGACTATTCCTTTTATTTGTCTCATCTCATCACAGTAAACTCATCTCTTACTACCTTTTTGTGTGTTCCAATTCAACAGCTGATCAACTACTATGTGAAGGAAAAATACACATTGAGATACACCGGAGGAATGGTTCCGGACGTCAACCAGGTTTTCGACCTTTCTGATCAATTTTCTTTGGAATTCTGTTATTGGAATGATTGAAAAGTAGAAATATATTTTGTGTGAGCGTTCTGAAAAGATTGTTTTGTTTTAAATCCATAGATTATTGTGAAAGAGAAGGGAATTTTCACAAATGTGATATCTCCCACAACCAAAGCTAAGCTCAGGCTGTTATTTGAGGTAGCTCCTTTGGGATTCTTAGTAGAGAAAGCAGGAGGTTACAGCAGCGATGGACGTCAGTCTGTGCTCGACAAGGTGATCGAGAATCTCGATGAACGAACCCAGGTTGCTTATGGATCTAAAGAAGAGATCATTCGTTTTGAAGAAACTCTCTATGGATCATCCAGGTTGAAGTCAGGGTTGCCTGTTGGTGCTGCAGTTTAAGCTGTGAACCCCCATTTTTTCCCCTACCTTTGCTTAATGAAAACAGAAATTTATTCTGTCAGTAAAAGCTTGTATGACTTGTATGATAGAAATGAAAATGTTCAAGCTATTTTGAAGTTCACAGGCCCATTTTAGTTTTAGTCTCTGAAAATTAAGTCTAAAGAATTCATGTGTTTTCAAAAACCAACCCAGGTTTTGAAAACTAAAACTAAAAAAAATAGTTTTCTAAAACTCGTTTTTGTTTTAAAAAACCAACTAGTTATCAAACGAGACTCAAATGGACTAATTTCTTTGATCACGCTTTCAAAGGCAAATGGCTATAAAAAATTGTAACAACTAATCACATCTAGTGTAAGATGAATGTTCATAGTAGCCAGCAATAATGAAGCATGGTGAGATTTGTTGCTATCATATCCTCAGGGAATGTGAACTTGATAAATAACATATTCTTTTGGCTCTTTCTGCAAATACAACAGCATTGTAAATCTCAAATATGGTAACCTAGGCTGCAAAGCTCCAGCCATTCTTATGAATAGATTTTAAAAGCAACCATCATGGATTCAAATTATTGTAAACCCCTATTTAAAATTAATTTTATACAAGCTTTTTTAACAATCAAATGTTATAAAATGAGACTTTCTTTGCATGAAAATAGTTAAATTATGATAGTAAAAAATGAAATTGAATTTTCACTAAACCTAAAGAAGGTTTTGATTAAAACATCTAGGGGTGTGCATGGGTTGGGTTGGAGAAGGTTTGAAACCCAACCCAAATTTTTGGGTTGGTCATTTTTTCCACCCAACCCTTATATTTTTTGATTGGGTTGGGTTGAATTAGGTCATTGGGTTCATTAATATATTGCAAATATAAATATTTTTTAATCAAATTAGTCATACACTATACATAAACAAAATACAATCTCCAATCATTATCATATCAAGTTAATGAAATGAATATAAATATTAAACATGCAAAATATTCAATAAAAAATCACTCACTATTAATCTTGCCATCAAGGTTCATATAGAAGATCTCAAGTATATAACATAAAACAAATAGATAATTAAAACAACAAAAATAGATGACATAATTCGACTACCTTAAAACAAATAAATAATTAAAACTAAAAAAAAATAGATAAAATAATTTTAGTATATATTTTTATCATGATATATAGATGATAAAAACTTTTAAAAAAACATTGAAAAATAAAAGGTCTAACCATAATAATTAAATAAAATAAATAAACATATAATCTAAATAATTAAATAACATAATAATTATGTTATAGGTAAAAAAGGTAATTTTTAAACTAAATAATAAATTCAGGTTGGTCAGATTGGGTTACTCGGGTTGTTTGAACACCCCTAAAAACATCATATACGCAATAGATTAAATTTCGACTTTCTGCTTAGGAAACGAACGCTCTATCCACTGAGCTACAAGCGCCTTTTAATAATTAATTGAATGTAAAGTTAAACATTCCCAATTAAGAGATGTTTGAATGAAGTTTTGACGAGGAATTAGTTTGAAGAGTTATTTTGAGTAGTTAAACATTGAAAATTGTAGCAAAAAAAATTGTTTGGATGTGGTTTTTTTTTTGCAGAGGAGTTAGAGTGAAAAACTTGTTTGGATATATATTTAAAATGAGTAGTTATTTTGAATAGTTAAAAAAAGAACAATTATAAATGAATTGTTAAAAATTAGTTATTTTAAAGGGAATTTGCCCTATATAGCACATTTTTTCCTCTTCATTACAGTTATAGCACATTTTTAAAAATAATTCATTCATAGCACATTTTGCCCAAAATTCCTATTCTACCATCATTAGACTTCTATCGGTTCAGCTGATAGACTTCAATCAGTTCAGCTAATAGACTTCTATCAGTTCAACTGATAGACTTCAATCATTTTTTTTGCCCCAAATGAATAAGTTTGGAAATTGTGCTATACATGGAATTATTTTGTTTTTTTTAATATACATACAAAATCCCCTATTTTAAATGATTAGAAATGAGTAGTTAGAAATGATTGAGTTATTATAAATTAATGATTAAAAATGAGTAGTTAATTTTAAAAGTAAAAATAAGAAGTTAGAGTAAAAAACTCATTGGAATGTAAGTTTTCAATAAGGACTTACTAAATCCTCCTTAAATATGGCAAACAAACACCAGTAAGGGAGTGTTTGTTTACCATATTTAGTGAGGATTTAACTTTAGTAGTTATTTGAAGAGTTATTTTGAGTAGTTAAAAATTGAGAGTTGTAATCAAAAACTCGTTTGGATGTGGTTTTTGTGTAGACAAGTTAGAGTCAAAACTTTGTTTGGATTTAGATTTAAAATGAGCAGTTATGTTGAATAGTTAAAAAAGTAATGATTACAAATGAAAGGTTAAAAATGAATTATTTTGATTGATTTGAAATGAATGATTAAAAATTGGTGGTTATAAATGATTGAGTAGTTATAAATAATTGAGTAGTTATAAATGAATGATTAAAGATGAATGGTTAGAAATGAGAGTTATTCTTAAAAGTAAAAAGGAAGGGAAATCAGTAAAAACTCGTTTGGATGTAGGTTTTCGAGGAGGAGTTGATAAATCCTCCAACTACATCCTCCTTAAATATGACAAACAAACAACGCTAAGGGT
The DNA here is from genome assembly GCA_037833695.1 of Sechiopsis laciniata. Lineage (NCBI taxonomy): Eukaryota > Viridiplantae > Streptophyta > Magnoliopsida > Cucurbitales > Cucurbitaceae > Sechiopsis > Sechiopsis laciniata. Next base: position 8,286,978 of record JBBMKA010000003.1, read on the forward strand.
ATGTTTGTTTTTTGGACATGAAACTACTCCTAAAAAACCCCTTGTTTATTTTTTGTAGTAAACAACTACTCTTAACCACTCTTTAATCCTTCTATCAAATTTCAGATTAAATTTTATTAAACTTCACATCAAATTTATCACTCAACTACTATTAACTTCAATTCTCAAATAAGTAGTTGATTACTCCACTACTATTAACTTCAATTCTCAATCAAGTTATTAACTACTATTAACTACTTTATTCGCTTCCATTCCATTATTTTAAACAAACACGTCCTAATAGTTCAAAACTCTTCTCCCCATTCATCACTTTCCTTCAAATCTTCAGAAATTGTCCTTCGTTCTTAGCTCACCTTTCTGCTCCAACTGTCCCTCTCCATTTCCTCTCTCGAAATCTTTAGAGAGAGAGAGAAACAAAGCAACACAACAAGCGAATAATCTCCCGCCATTCACAGAACCCACTTTTTTTTTCTCTGTATTCTCGAATCCCTTCCTCATCTTCTTCCACACTTTCGGCCACTGCATTTTTCTATTTCCTTGGTGGGTTTCAATCTCTGTGCTCAAATTCACCCTTATCCAACTCTACATCTCCATTCAACAAGTGGGGCAAAAAGAAAAAGAAAAAAAAAAAAAAAAAAAAACCCAACAATCCCTGAGCTCAAGCAGATATGGATTAGCTTTTTCTTCCATGATTCTTCTCGATTCTGAAGAGTGGGTCAGATTCTATAGCCATTTGTGAACGGAGATTTAATGTCTCTTCGTCTTTCCCCTTTCTTTTGACTTCAAAATCAAAACCCCTTTTCGAAATGGACTTATAAAATGAGCCCCTTCACAAGATTGCCTTCTCACAGGCCATAGCAATGGAAACTCTGTATCCATCGAGCACAAAGTGGACTAAAGAAGAGAACAAGAGATTTGAGAGAGCTCTTGCTATATATGATGAGGAATCGCCTGATAGATGGCTCAAAGTGGCTGCTATGATTCCTGGAAAGACTGTGGGAGATGTGATTAAGCAATATAGGGAGCTTGAAGAAGATGTTTCTGAAATTGAAGCTGGGAGATTCCCAATCCCAGGGTATGATCTTCCCTCTTCTTTTTCGTTTGAGTTCGTTGATGATCGGATTCGGAATTTCGATGTGTATAGAAGGAAATCTTTTGTTGGTAGGGGCTTTGATCATGAGAGGAAGAAAGGGGTTCCTTGGACAGAGGAAGAACACAAGTAAGTTTTCATTTGGGGACTTTTTTTATACCATACTTGATGGGTATGTTTAGTTTTGTGTAGTGAAACCTTATGGAAGAACATTATAGAACTTTTTTTATGGTGTTTTTTTTAACTGGTTTGTGTTTTAGTACAATAATGTTTTTTGAGAATTAGCAATACTTCATTAGGCATAAGTATGTGCTCATGACAACAGTTCATGGGTTTGAATCTCTCTCCCGCAATTGTTGTTGAACTGTAAGAAAAATATTTGGAGTTGGAGATTCAAACCTGCAACCTCTAGGTTGAAGCTACGTGACTATTATCACTAGATCGAGAACGCATGCCTATTACTGCTAGGCTCTACTTGTTTTGGCAACTGGTTTGTTTTTTAATCTGTTTGTGTTGATGTTTTCTTGTAAATTGACAATGTGTTAATGCAACGAAATTGATCTGTAGGCAATTTCTTAGGGGGCTTTTGAAATATGGAAAAGGGGATTGGAGAAACATTTCAAGAAACTTTGTGAACTCCAAAACTCCAACTCAAGTGGCAAGCCATGCCCAAAAATACTTCATGAGGCAGCTCTCAGGAGGGAAAGACAAGAGAAGGCCAAGCATTCATGACATTACAACTGTTAATTTCACAGAGGCCACAATATCAGTGAATGAGAAATTGTTGCCTACTTTGGATCAGACTTCCAAGCTTCCTTCACTGCAGATGTCTCCCTTCTATCAGAAGCTTTTGTTCGATTGGAACCGATCCAGCGATGGGGAGCTGCTCAGTTTAGGACCTAACTATGGCGAATGTCTTGTGTCGTACCCATCTGGGATTGCTGCAAATGGAATAAAGAACGAGCAAGATAAAGAATTGAATGATGCATATTATGGAACTTACTCCAAACCTCACACATCCATATTTCATTTTGAATCATCAAGACGTCAAATTTATGGATGAGGCATTGGTTGGTCGATATGAACGATCAGACTGCCAAGTCCAATAAGGTTCCATAGACCCTTAAATGTCAATACTTGTTCTTTTGTGATGTTGTGTTTATGAAGATTAAGAGGTTCATAAATCTGTCCTTGATCATCAAAGACGTGTGCCATATGAAATGAAAAGAAGAAAAAATAAACTTACATCTCTGTCATTGAATTTCTTGTTTTGTGTTTGAAACTAGACTTTCTCAACCATAGATTTGATCTGTTACACATGAGAACAATACGACGACGATGAAGAACAACCTCAAATCCCCTGAACACGACACTGTTAATCTAATGTTCATATGTTTTTAGTAATGTTTTAATCTTGGGTGATACAGACTGCATCAAAAACTGCTGGTTTGAGAGCAGCACTGAATAATGTAGGAGAAAGAGATTGATGATTAGTTTGAAGAATGTTGAGGTGGATATTTTGAAGATGATTTGACTTAATTGGAGTTTGCTTTTTGTTGGTGGTTTTGGTTTTGATAGTTTCATTCTAGAGGCCATGTGTCATAAAGTGATGTGGCCAAACTTGCTGACTCATGAAGCACTTTAATATTCCACAAAGAAGCAGTCATGTTTGTTTTACTTCTCAAAATATTTATGTGTATGTTTCTTTGTGAATAGCAATATCTATGAGCAAGTTGGTTGAGTCTGATCAAATCACTTAGTTGGAGCTGAGTTTGAATCCCACTTGATTAAGCATAATATGATGTACAGTGTTGCATGCACCTTTTCTTAAGAAGTTAAATTAGTGACTGAATTTTTAAAATTTGTGTTTATCTAGTCTCAACAGGTGTTTGGATAAGATTTTGGATGGAAAGTTAGTTTGAGGAGTTATTTTGAAAAGATATTTTAAATAGTTAGAAATTGAGAGTTGCAATAAAAAACTCATTTGGAGAGATTTTTTTATGTAAGAGAGTTAGAGACAATAACTTATTTTGATGTATATTTGAAATAAATAGTTATTTTGAGTAGTTAAAAAAGAATAATTAAAAATGAGGGTTACAAATAAGTATTTTGATTAACTGAAATGAATGATTAAAAATGAGTAATTAAAAATTGAGAATTATTTTTAGTAGTAGAAGTGAGGAGTTGTTTTGAATAGTTACAAAACTCCCTTGAATATAGTTTTTTTTTAATAGTAGTAAAATACTCAATTTAAATTCTCTATAAATTCAACAAACAAACACCCCATAAATTTTCTATATTGTATAATAAGTCCTCAACTTTGTATTTAGACCTCTAGCATGTTCAACCTTTTAAATACTAACAATATATTTTATATAAATTTAATTTCAATATTATATAAATATGTATGTATATTTTAAAAAATATATATTGTACAAGCTAAATATTTATTAGGCTTTTTTTTTTTTTTTTTTTTGAAAAATGAATGTAGAGTTAAAGAATCTATTAGATACAATTTAAATACTAAATATAAATTTGAATGGTCTATTATATGTATTTAAGAAGTTTAGAATTAACTAGAAAAAAAAAAGGAAAAAACAATTAATTACAAAAAACCATCTAATCTAATTTTGCATTTTTAAAAATTCTATGACAAGTATCATAATTTCCATAAAAATTAGAGCAAAACTCCCCTACACATGAATGTGTATGAGGACCCTACATTTTAGGGATGTGGCACAATTGGTGCCACAAAAAATATTTTATAATAAAATTATTTTATAAAGTATCTAATTTTTTGTGGCCCTAATGGTGCCACATCCCCAAAATGTAAGGTCCCCCTACATATCCATGTGTAGGAGAGTTTGTCTCTAAAAATTATATTAAAGTATTATAGTTTAGTTATTGAACATGAAACAATAAACATTTTTAGTAATAAATGGAAATACAATCTTAACACGATTTTTTAAATATTATTATTAATCTTAACCTTACCATAAATTCCTACCAAAAACTAATAATTGAAATCACGTCACAATAATCAACAAAATTAATAATTCATTGGAAAAATATATATCATAAAAAAAAAAAATTGGCATAAATATGTAATTAAATCCTCTACATTATTATTGTCTTAAAAAAAAAAAGTTGCACTCAAATGTTAAATAAAGTGTTACCATTTCAAAATCAAGTCAACATCTTATTTGATGAATTGAAAAGTAGCCACAAGTATTATAGTTGATTTACACCAAAAATTTAAGGACTAAAACAATGTCCATAAAATTCTCAAAAAAAAAAAAAAAAAACAATGTCCATAAATTCATAGACTAAAATAGAATCAATAATTAAAATGTGGACAACAAAAGAATATTATTATTTTTAGATCAATTAACCCAAAATGGCAATTGCGGCACAGAAGGTAGCATCAGCAAGAAGCATATTTTCCTTTTGTGATTTTTATTTTCTTTTTTTAAATTCTAATTTTCAGACATCTTTATATAAAGGCCAAAGCTGCACTCTTATTTCCACCACATTTGTTTGTCATATTGACATAAAAAAAAGTATATTACTGCTAAAAAAGGGAGGCAACAAACGTCAAATTTGATGTCTAATTAGATAACGATTAGGGTCTTATTAGAAATACTTTGATTTTAATAAGTGGTTTTTAGAAAGAAAAAAAAGAAAGAAAAGAAAAGAAAATACTCAATGGTAAACATTAGTAATACTATTTCTTTTGTTCATAAGTTTTAGTACTTGTAGTTTTACGAGACACTTTGATATCCAATTCTATATATTCTTTTTCCAAGTTGGTTTCTTTTTCAAAAGATGATTAGGAACACTTTTTTTTTGTTGGTAAATTTTATATTAAGAATTAAAAAATATTTTGTTTTTTTCTTAAAAGACCAATTTGTTAGAGAATAACTTCTTCAATCCAATTTGTATATTTTAATTGCATTATTGAATTCTCTGTCAAACTAAAAAATAAAATAAAAAGGAAAAAAGAGAGCTCCAATTTACGAATGATGTTAATAGAATGACTAAGCTGAGTTATCAAAAAATGTTAAAAAAATGAAGGGAATTGAGAGAGCAAACAAGAGGGATAAAGATGAAACACTATATGCAATAAAGAAATTAGAACAAATCCACAATATGTCAATGAAATAAAGAAACCATATTCCCATAAAAATAATTAAGCAACCATATAATATAATTATAGTATATGCTGTTTACTGTTTAATTTGATGCTAGCCATTGTGACAAGCTTATGGACCAATGTAACACCTTTAAATATTTTGTTTTTCAAAGCATATGTTATGTAGGATCTTCGAGATTTATTTATGAAATAATTACTTTCAAATTTTTTTGACGTTTACGATATATCTAGCAAGAATAATCAAAGTACGCATAAACTTATCCAACACTAAAAAACCACATACAAAGCATTTATTTGCTGAAGTTGAATGTAACCTCTTTCATTTATTCACAACTGATACAAACCATTCTCCAACCCCACAAACTAACTAAAAAGTACAACAAAAAAAAAGAAGAAAAAAAACCATAACTTTGAGTGGGATTTGACTCAGAAAGAACAAATGTTACACTAGAACCAAAGGAAAAGGAAGTCTTTGCATAAACAGTCAAACTGCCTTCCATCAGATCATGGTTCCAGAACAAAAAACACAGCCTTATTACAACACTAAACCCGTCTTTGTCTGTCTGTCTATCTGTCTGTCTATACGACCACAACAAAATGACATTCGAAACACATTCCTAATCGTAACGTGACGACGTTGAATTCTATTAACAGGACGTGGCAAAACGACGAGGTGCAAGAAGGAGAGATCGTTGTTGTCGTCGTTGATGTTGATGTTGTATGTACAGCCATGCTCTACAAAGCAATCAAGGGTGTTGAAACCAACGGCACAACGCTGTTGGGAAAGTCTGTTCTTGGCCCTGCTAGGGAGTAGTATGCCAGAATATGTGCAGGGTGGTCGACTTCCACTGGCTCCCCCACTTGATCAGCCACAACGACACGTCTTGATGGAATCAATTCGATGTTCCAAAACGGGCGCGCCATTGCGAGAAGATCACGGCCTGAAGAGGATACACTATAGCCTTGAACCCAGAGGTACCTGAGGGAAGTCAGTTGCATCACGGAGGCCGCCAATGCACGCTCACTAAAGCAACAGCCTCTCACCTCAAGCTTCTGCAGGCTAGGGCAGCCACGAGAGAATTCCAACAGCCCAGCATCAGATTCGCCCACGTAACCGAGAAGCATCCATCTTACATGTGGGCTGTATCTCCCAATGTAACCAAGACCAACGTCTGTCAACCCACCAGGCCGAAGATACAATGCAAATCTTCTCAGCTTTTTGGAACAGCCATTCAACAGCGCACGAACTCCATTGTCAAGAGGCAAATCTGTTATGCTCGGTTCTCGATCGAGCAAAACGAGGCGAAAATCACAGAGATTTTTTGAGTACGTGCCAATGCACTCGAGAGAGTTATTTGTGATATCAGATACATATACAGCTATGTATTCCAGTTCAAGACATCCCTGAGCCAAAGCAATCAATCCTCTTTGTGAGACGAGCCCTTCCTCGTCCTCCAATCCTTGCTCATCCGCCCCTCGCTCAATTCTAAGCCTTTTCAGCTTCTTGCAATGACGTGCAAGTACTTCCAATCCTCTATCTCCAATGACATTTCTACACTGCTCAGGGAACAAAACAAAATAGTAGACAATATTAAGATTTGAGCACACTTTCCAAAACATACTTCATCCAAACTAAACTTCTATGAAAAAATATGTGACCAAGCAATGGCAGACAAAATTTAAAAACATCTCATCCAAACTAAGAAAACATAGAATGTGAATTAACTTGATTAACATACCTCAAGAACTTCTAAGTTGGGGCATCTTTGAATCAAATTACAATGATCTTCTGTACGAAGCAGAGCATATAAAAGATCCAACTTCTTGAGCAGGTTTGAAAAAGGGAAGATTATGGGCATTTCATTCCTTCCTATGTATGAAAGACCCAAACTGCGGAGATTTTGGGGCAAGGATACAGCGGCATACCTCTCTTCTGATTGATTATTGAAGGAACCTCCACAAAATTCCTCCAAAGAACCGGCATAGCGAAAGAAACCCAAGAGATCCATGATTTCACAATCACTAATTTTCACAGATTTTAAGGAACGGCAGTTCCTGGCTATAAGTTCAAGATCTTGAAATCTGACTTGTGTGAGTTCTGTCATGTAAAAATTTAACGTTTCAAGAACTGTGTTGTTAGTAGCAAGTTCATGTAACCATTCCCCATCGTTCTCAGTAATCGAGCTCTCCTCCAAAAACAACGTTTTTAAATTTCTGAAAGAACACGAGAGGAAGAAAAAAACAGAATATAATCAAAAAATAAACCAACATTAAAGATGATTAATGATCATTTGAAATGAAGTAATAAAATGAAATCTGGCATAATGGCTGAAATTCCACGACCAATCCAAATTAAGGTTCATTTAGGATTACTTAGAGAACAATTGCCATTCTTTACTCATCAATTTCCAAAATGGTTAAACCTTCCTTATGAATGTTGTAAGTTAGCACTTAGCAGACACTTGTTCTGTCTAAGCTTCTTATCTCTTACGTTAAAAACTTAAGAGCAGCAAAGCATAAGAAATCAAGAAAATCATATCAACCACCCAGAAAAAGTAAAACAAAAAACAAAATTAAACCCCACAACAACAAGAACAAAAATACAAAAATACGAAGAAAAAAAAAACAATAATGATCATAGATTCATAATAACGATAAGTAATCAAAAACAAAAGAATCAGCAATCTCAAGTTGAACAAAACAGCCACAAAAAAAAACATATCAAGATTCTTATTAATACATTGAATTACATACAAAAGCTTGAAGATAGTTTCAAAAATCAGATACCTGCAGGACCGTCCAATATGGCCCAACCCATCCGTGGAGAATCCAGAGCACTTATCAAGTTTAAGCGACAGAAGAACCCGGCCCCGAGCTCGAGCAAGAAGCTCCAGATCCGAATCGACAACAATCATCCGACGAAAGTGAAGAGACTTCAAACAAGTAAAAGAATCAGCAATCTCTCGCACCCAAGGAGTAACAAACCCTCCCCAATCCTCCGGTATCAAATTAAACATCGCCGCTCTAGGTTTGCCCTTCAAATTCAAGGACTCAAGATGAACAAATCGCCGGCGTAACCGTTCCGGCGAGGTGGTGTAGCAAAGAGCAATCGTAACATGCTTGCGAGTAAGCGCATCTAGCTCGTACCATCTCCGACAAACCTGAGAAACAGCATCACGATCCTTCGGGTCGTGAATATAGGGCATTACACAACCAAGAATCACATCCGACATCCCCGTATTCATCCTAATAGCGTTCCGTTCCTCCATAACTAAAATTAAACTCGAACAACATTAAAAAAAAAAAAAAAAAAAAAAAAAAAAAAAAACCCCAAACTCCAAAATTCTTACACAAGTCAGCTGGATAAATAACCCCAACGAATCGACAGTTGCAAATTGAAAATACGTTAGGAATTTAAATCAATCGAAGCTCGAAATGCGAATTGAAGAAATCAGAGAACTCCATGAGGCAATCGGATCGAGAACGAATCGGCCGAGCAAGGAATCGGAAGCCGACGGATCATGCTGGCAGCGGAGAAAGTGGAGGAGAGTACAGATCCGGCGACGGCGAGATTTGTGAAGTGGGGATTATTGGATCAGACCTAGAAGGTGAAGCTTTGAAGACTTGACTAATATGCGCCTCAGAATATTTAAAAAGAAAAACAGAGGTTATTGGGGAAAGGGAAAATGTAAAGAAAGGAAAGGAAACGACAATAATAGCAACAGACCAATAGGATTACAGCGTTGGAAAAGCTCGGATGTGTTAGATGCGACTGTGACGTGGCCCAATTATATTCTTCGCCTTACTGTGTCGTCTCTGTAGCTAATTATTGCTCCTTGCTAGTTTTTCACAGTTTGTCCGTTAACTTAATACACCCATTTAGTTTGTCCAAAAAATAAAAAAAAAATAAACAAACAAACAATTTATGCCTCTTATAATAACGTTTCCTTCTTTCTTTCTAGTTTTTTTATGTATTTGATTTTAGTTTTATATTTTTTAATATTAAAAAAACATGTTTAGATTACTATTTTTTTTTTTCAAACATTATATTTTGTTTTGATTTTTTTAATTTTTTACTTTTTATTGTTGATTTTTTTATACTTTTTAAAAACAAAAACAAAAACCTGTTTCTAAAAACAAAAATACCAAAAGTCAAATGGTTTTCTTCTTTTTATTCCTTATCACGTAAAGTAAAATTTGGGAGATTTTTGCATCTATAATTAAAAAAAAAGATCAAATGGGTCAAGTGGCACAATGTTTCAATGTTTTGATGTAAATCAGTTCAACACCATGATTACAGGTTCGATCCTGATAATTAATATTTGACTATCATTTATTTGAGAGCAGTAAGATCCTCTATATAGGATTTGTTGTCCACCTCTCTCGAATTTTATTACTAATTGAGTTCTATCACTAATAGAATTTAATCAAATTCACTGGTTGAGAATTTAATCAAATTCACTGGTTGAGTATACTTCTGTTATGCTATAAAAGTCCTAAGAGTTAGATTTTTTGTATGCTTCTAATTTGTACTATGATTAGGAATTTGTAATTGGTTTTTTTTTTTTTTTTTTTGCTTCTATCAATTGAACTTGTAATTTGATAATCTTCTGTCTAAACAACCCAAGCAAATAAACTTGTAATTTTGCTCTGCTATGCATTTGAATTTGATATCAATTCAACTTGTAATTTGATATGCATGTGTAGTTGTTTTTTTATTTGCTTCTATCGATTGAACTTGTAGTTGTTTATAAAAGTCATAAGAGTAAAAGCCAAATTAAAATGTTATTAGAGATTCAATAGTGAAAGAGGCAAATTGAGAAATCTTTCTCAATGATACATTATGTTTATAAATTCTTATAGACATATAGATCATTCAATTAACCACACATATGTAGGATGAAAGAAGAATCTTGATCAATGACTTCTGACATTGTCACTAAATAAAAAGCTTCCAATGACTTTCTTTTTCTCTTTTATCATGGCGATTTACAATTTAGAGTGATATGTTATAGATATTTGAACTCTATTCTAAAGTTGGATATCTATTATAAATTCAATAATTAGGAAAGAGCCTCAATCAGTGCAAGTGCAAGTGATAGACATTTGAATGAATTCAATCACTAGGTACCGATGGATTCTATCGCTGGGAATGGATAGATTCAACAAACAGTAAGGAATTTGAAGCGGGATAGAATACAAAAAAAAAAAAAGAGAGAATCATATCATTTCAACTCAGGTAGAAACTGCCATTAAGTTTCAATACAACAGATATTATATGTTTATAAGCATATCATTTTAAAGTAGAAGCAAGTTTACAAGTTCTATAGTTATTGACAATGACTATGTAACGACCCGACCCAAATCCGAACCTAGACCTGGGTCCTTAACTTTACATGCATGAAAATGTAGACATCCAGGGCATGCGTGATAAAACAACAGCGAAATCCGT
>JBBMKA010000003.1:8297772-8308483 GCA_037833695.1 Sechiopsis laciniata
TTTCCCACCAAAAAAAAAAAAAAAAAAAAAAAAAAAAAAAAAAAATATATATATATATATATATTTATTTAGATATATCATGTCCTTTAAAAATATTTGTAATTATTTATATATTTAATTTTTTTCAACGATATATGCCTTTCAAATTTGTTATACAAAAGATTCTCAAAAAAAAAAAAAATGTTATACAACAAATATATTGATAAATATTGATTTTATTATTGAACAAATTTTTCTGACAATTATTCAAAATAATTAAATTAGTCATTTTTTCTTTTTTTATTCAATATCTATTATTTTGAAGAAAAAAAAGTGCATTCTCGGGGTAGTTCATATCTCTTTTATATTGTTATGAGCTCTTTACTCTTTCCGATGTGAGATATTATTACATCGACTACCCGTTTGAGCTTTACGAGCTTTGATACCATATTAGAGAATATGAGATTCCACCTCAAAACAAATTGGCAATGAGAGGAGTAACCCATATGTCTTTTATATTATTATGAGTCTCTACTCTTTCCGATGTGGGATCCTCAACATGCCTCCTCAAAATGGTGTTAGGATCTCACAATAGTAGGGAGTCCTACAAGCATTTATAAGAGATAGTATAAGTTATTTCCCTCATAACCAATTGGTTTTGAGGTAGAACTTCATTTTCTCTAATATGGTATCAGAGTCCATAAAGGCCAAACGAGTATCGGTCTAATAAAAATAAAATTGAAATCCGATTCAAGATTGTTGAGCCCAAAAAAGAGACACTAACTTGAAGGGCATGTTAAGGATCCCACATTGAAAAAAGTGGAGACCTCGTAACAATATAAAAAAGTTATAAGTTACTTCTCTCATTGCCAATTGATTTTGATGTGAAACCTCATATTCTCTAATATGGTATTAGAACCCATAAATCCAAACGAATATTAGTTTTGAGGTGGAACTTCATATTCTCTAACAGTTATGAAATTAAAATAATGATTATTAATATTTTTTTTTTGAGAATCAATAATAATTATTAATATAAATTTTCCTTTTCATTAGTATTTTTAAAATAAAATTGAGTTCGGACAAATATGAGCTTTTTTTAAAGAAAGAAAAAATTGAAATCATTTTTGCCTAAAATTGGTTTTAGGCAATTATTCACTATGAAATTGACATCAATCGACCATATTCAAAACTTGACCGATTGATCTCGAATCAATCAGTTTCGTCAGTTCGATTTTGAAAAATTAGTGAACACTCCTACCAAACATATGGGGAGAGTAAGTAGAGAGGGAAGAAAGGTGAGAAACAAAAGAGGTTTTTTTTTTAAATCCTTTTATTTCATTCCCAATAGTAGTTTTAAGGTTCAAATTGTACAATGAGGTTCAAATTGTACAATGAATTATCATATTTCAACTAAACAAAGTTTGAAGACCAGTACCAAAAGAGCAAAGAAAGACATCATAATCCATGCTAAACTTATGAGGAATTTGTATTTCTTTTTCTTTAAGAAAATCTATTTTTGTATAAACACTTTTTAAAAATTAATAATTAAATATATTACAAATGACTTCCGAAATGCTTTAAAATAATAAAAAGTGTATTTGAAATTTCTTTAATAAATAAACCAAACTAAAATTTTGAATTAATTTAAAATCTTAAAAGATAAGTTATCATGATCATCCACGCTATTATAACTTGCATTCCAAATACAATTTATTATAGCCTCTACTACTATAATAATCCCCCATTTATAATAATCCAACGGTCGCTCCAAACACACCAGAAGTATATAGGTGTAATTGTAACAAGCAAATATATTCGAGAGTGGCTTGTTAAATCCATCCTCTTTTAAAATTATTCTGATTAGTTAACAGCAGATCCATCACTACCAAATATTCGTGCTCACCACAAGCATAAATAAGGAACATCATTTCAAATGTCGAATTCAAACATTATGCAATAGGATCAAGGTTTCAAGAAAAAAAAAAAACAGCTATGTCATTTGTGGTTTTCATATAAGCTAAAGAAAGAGACTTTCAGAAACAGTATTCCTATTAGAATTAAAGAGATTAAAAATGTAGTTTCATCCTGTTTTACTTCTAAAGTTCTATTAATCATGAAAACCATAAGTAATATCTTCTGGGATTCTATAAAGGACAATAAAATTGAAAGCAGTTACTTTCCTCGAAAAATCACTTGCTCTTCTTCGGTTCTCTTGCGTAACCATCGATCAGAGCTTCGACATCGGTCCAGAAGAGCCCCTCGACTAAAACTCCATCCTTAGTGAACCTGCAAAGATGGTGTATTTCGGGTTGGTTGTACGGAAAATATTTGAGAAACTAGATTCCAGACATTCGTGTAGAGAAAGAAAGAGACCACCGAGTGACACTCTTGGTCATTTCCACTGGTTCATTGGCGGAAATTGATTTGGGATCTGAACTAGATATGCTCAATGTATACAGATCAGAGAATCTAGGCAGTTTTGAAGAGACTACTAATCCTGTGCTGGTGAAGGATCCCTGTACAAAGAAATTGCAACTACAAGATTACCAAATGACTTCAACAAGTTCAGCATGTATGTGTATGTAGATTCAGAAAGCAGGCTCATTCATTCTCATGATGCAATAAAAGAATTAAACAACCAATCAACCCAAAAGTTTAAGCTCGTGAGTTGGAGTAAATTTAATTATATCAACCAACAATCTCCTTCACTTGTGGGCTTTAGAATTCAATTTTAATTGGAGGGGAAACGACTTGGCAGGATTCGAACTCAAAATCTCATGCTCGGATAACATATTGAATTATGTTAAACCACCAATTAAATCCAAAAAATTTAAGCTCGTGGGTTGGAGTAAATTTAATTATATCAACCAACACTATCATTATATGATATGAGAAAATGTAAAGTCCGAGTCATTCCATTATCATCCTTGAAAAAGATATAGCTATACACAAACGGAAAATGCTAAAATAACAAACTTCAAAAGTGAAAGGGTCACTCACTAATGCAATATACAACATCCGAAAAGAAAACAAGGCCATAAGAAAACCTTCCAAATCACTGGTCACTGAGAATAACGAAGTTGATTTTCTGAAATGTGGCATTGTATTCAAAGAAAATATAAACCAAAGGAGAAAACCAACCAAGAGAGTAGCTTCGGTGTCATTTGACAAAGGACAGTAGCAGTTCGAAATTTAACATAAAATTGCAGAATGCTGTTATTACTTTCAAAATTGTCTCTAGAAATATATTTCAGGAAGCTAGTAACGATCAACCGTACGATCATCATTCACAAGCCAATGAATTGGATGTTAGAACTTAGATTATTCAAATAACATATCACATCTACGTCTTATCCAAAAAAAAAAAAACACATCAACTATGCAAACAAACTAAAAGGGAAAGAGAAAACATTGTCCCAGAACCAATTATACAAACATACTTCTCCTTCATCTTTACTCTATATAAAGGAAAAAGCTATTTGTCAGACTAAACCCAAACAACAAAACCCCACATGAACTAAAAACTGCTAGACCATCCACATGGAAGGAATTTACATGAGAAACTCTGTCAAGCCTTTTCTGAAGTCAAAACTCTAAACACGAGATAAGTATAGATGATAGAAAGAAAAAAAAATTTACAGATTTGACAATACTCTTAGAAATTTTGTGGTTCTTTGGGCTGGTTATACTTGAAAACCCTAAAATGTAGCCAAATAAAAATAACAAAAGACGACCATCTACATTCATGAACTAGAAAATCGAAACTTCGCTCCACTATACCCGGGGTAACCACACCCATCCCTAGGCCAGCACTGAGAGGCATCGAAGGAAGGAATGGAGACACGGGAGGTATCTCCAAATTAATGTCACCAGTGAGTCTCAGACCTGGGACCTTGAAGGAAGCATACCTTCAAAGTCCAAGCCTTCGACCACTGCGACATCCCTTGAGACAAATTCATGATATTATTGGTAAACAAGTAGAATTGTTCTAAAAGTTAAACAAACTTACAGCCGGAGGATATGTGAACAAAATTGCGTTCTTCTCCTTGGTGTAGACAATAAACTGCAAGATCCCATTAAAAACTACATACTTGCCAGAGTTAAAGATCACATGAGAGCACCAATTTCACTTAAATGAAACTAAGATCTACCTAGTAAACACAAAAAAGGTGTCAAATTCATCGACGCTTCGATATTCTAGCATGTACATTAAAATTTAAAAATTAAGGGGAGAGAAGAGAAAAATATCCATCAATTTTTTGGATTCGACAACATTGGGGATGAGGGATTCGATCCTAAAATCTCTTGAGAACTAGGTTATAACATTCTTGTTCGTCATCCACTAAGTAATCCATTTTTTTAAATATGAGTAACTGTTTGAGTGAGTTTGCGTGCACCTCAACTATTGTCATCGTACATACAGCCTAACTCTACAGCATTTGAATGTTGAGGAAACTTGTAGGAAATTAATTCCTACTTAGGTAACTAACATGGATTGAAAGTTTCAACTCTTAGTTCCCCAAGATACTCTTGACCACTAGACTACTCCATGATGGTTACCAATTAACATGAAATTCCAATATGCATTCCCATTGAATACCGAACATGAAATTCAGTCCCTAAACGAAGATCTAAATGAATAAAACGCGCAAATCAGACAAATCCATGACCGGACGAAAAGGAAAAAAAAAAGGATATAATACAATACAGCCGATCAAGAAATCGCGATTCTCGGGGAACTTCTTTTTGTAAAACTGAGCGAACAAAGCTATGATTATGATGAGAGTACCCATAACCAATTTGACATTACTCAACCTCACGTCTTCAACATAGCCGCGACTCGTAACAATCTGCAACACACAATGAAAGATTTGAGAGAGAGAGAGAAAGAACCCTAGAGTACAAAATTGTCGCGAATAGATCTGAAAAAGGAGGAGATGATGATGGATTCAATTACCTCAGAGACGGATTCGTCGAGCAGATGTTTAAGGGAGTGGTGATCCAAGAGATTGGCCTTCTTCGCGTTTTTGGTCGCCATTTTTGCTCTCAGTTCTGTTCTTCGCGTCTGCAAACTGGAAATGGGGTTTTTGTCTTCAATTCTGACGGAGAAGACCGAATCTTCCGCCCTTTTTTTCCTTTTTCTTTTGTCTTTCTTTTTTGGTTTAAAATACTAATTAGATTTTCATTTTTATTTCGATTCTTTTTTTTTTTTTTCCTTTTTTTTTAGAACATTCAATTTATAATTTTAGTATTATATATGGCTCAATTGACATTAGTGACTCAAAATTCTCGAATAAAATAAAATTAAAACTAATACTTCTAAAGAAATTTGATTAATAGCACAATTGTGAAAATAATTTGTATATAATAGATAAAGGAATTGATTTCTATAAAATTATTAAAATGTTCACACTTAAAAAATCAAGTGAATTGATTGTCTTCAATCAGTCTCATTGATTGCCTTCAATCGACACGATTGAAAATAATGAGGGAAACTGTTTGAAAATAAATAGTCTTCAATAATCACAACATATGAGTTTCAATCAATGCCACAAATAGTCTCTAATCAATGTTATAAATTATTTTCAATCAGTGTCATATATAATCTTCAATCAGTATACCAAATCGTCTACCGTTAATGTCATAAAATATTATTCAATCAGTATCGTATACAGCCTTCAATTAGTACACCAAATCGTCTTCAGTCAATATTCCAAATTTTTATGGACAAAGTTTATATCAGACATGTGGGTGTTTTGGATATGGGGATTGTAAACTTTTCCACTAAATTGATGTGGTTTTTATTTTGTTTTCATGAAATATGAATTGGAGATGGATGCGTTCTTGTTATAGTTAAGGCAGTAAAGTGGGATTCTAAGCAACAACTCATCAGGATTGTCTCTCAAACTTTGGGCTTTCAATATGTTTTGTGTGGTGGCATGGTCGACAACAGTTCGTGTGTGGCACTCATGTGTGAGAGTGCATTAACGTATCCGATAATGTTGTGTCAATATGGATCATTTGTAAGTTGTTTGGCATTGTTTGATATAATCGAAAAGCAGGTGTAGCATCCATGTGTGCAATGATGATTTTGTTTTTAAATTGTTCCTTTTTAATTTATATGTTTACGATAAATTGGTTATTAGTATGTAACTAAACTGGAATCAATTCTTTTTTTTTTTTAAATGGAATCAATTCTTAAGTTGATAAAAATAATGGGCCGAATGATATTGGATAAAGCCCATCAAAACAAATGGGGCTAGCCTCGAAACCTAAGCCCAGACCATGCCACTATTTTTTGAGTACCTTTTCCAATGTTATTGAATTGAAAACATTATCTCTTTTGCCACCATCTAAATGAAGGTGGAATAAATTAATGCTGGATTGGAAGAGAATTGATATATGATGCATTTTTTAAAATAATATTTGCATATTCAATATTTTTTTAATGTAATATTCATAATTGAATATATATTTTATTTATTGATAAAATATCATTTTGAAATTGATTTTATTTTATATATAATTAAAAGAAATTTAAAACTCATACATCTTGATCGTTAAAATTATCAAATAAATGAAATAAAATAATTCAAATAATTAAATTTGATAATTGAAATAAGAACCATCCAAATATCAAATCAAAATTATTTATATAAAAATAGTTAAGTTTTAAAATTCAAATCAAAAGGTCTAAAAAAAATCAAATCTTAATCAATTACAATCAAATCAAAACTTATTAATAACAATCATTAAAATTGAACCTTAAAAGTAGGAGAAAAAAGTTGAACCTTATTATGCCAAAAATAGCTACTCTTAAAGTTGCACCACTAATAAACAACTAAAAAAACCTACTAAAATAACTTATAACCACAAATTTTCAAAACCAATTCCCAAAGAATAAGCAATCAAGTCCAAATCCCTCCTATGAAAAAGCTCCCTTTCCCCTTGTACAATATTCTATTGAAATTCTCATACAATATTCTCCATCCATCACCAACCAAAAATGGCAAAACCTTCTCATATCATCCTTGTTTCTGCCCTTTGCTTCCTCGCCTTCCTCGACGTCGCCTCTTGCAACGAAGACGAAGACCGCTTCTTCATCGAGGGCAAGGTTTACTGTGACACATGCCGTATCCAATTTTTTACCAAAGTCAGCAAATTCTTGGAAGGTATGTAAGACCATTCGTTTGTTAAAAAAATCTATTTTGTGTTCGAATTTTTGTGATGGGTTTTTTAATAAATGATTCATATATACCACAACGTATTAGGAGCGGAAGTGAAGTTGGTATGTCGCGAGGAGGAAGGGAGCCGGAATGAGACGTTTACTGCAGAGGGGAAGACGGACAAGAACGGAGTATACTCCATCGAGGTTGATGGAGACCATGAGGAGGAGGTTTGTGAAGTGTCATTGGTGAAGAGCAGCGATGCCGACTGCAGTGAAATTCCTAGTGATGGATATGGTCACAGAGCGAGAGTGAGCATCACTGCCAATGATGGCATCACAAACCCTAATCGTCATGCCAACCCGCTCGGGTTCATGAAGAAGGAAACTCTTCCCGAATGCAAGGAGGTTCTTCGTGAGCTTGGGTTCGACGAGGCTGGTCTTCCTGTTTAAAGCTAGCCTTTAAAGTTATCAACTTTTAAATCTATTGAATAATCATAGTTAATAAACAAAAAATAAAAATAAAAAAAATAATTAAAAATAATTATTCTGAAGATGGTTGATGCCCATTAAAAATCCTTCAATCAAAGTTTAACTTTGATAACTTAGTTTTTTTTTTTTTAATTATCTTTTTTGAATATTGAATTTAATGTGGAATCTACTTCTTTTTTGTCTTTGAATTGAAATTAACGAAACTTTATACTATAATCAAAATTAATTAATTACTAAGCACAAAGATCAAAGATTTTTAATAGAGAGCTATCATATAATACGATGATAATAAATTTTATATTATTTAAATTTTATTTTATACATTAAAAATTGGCAAATAAACAAAGAATCTTACTAGTGTCAACGAAAATTCTTTCGTTGCATTTAATACCGTTGAGTTATTATTCTTATTGACATCTTCATCAAACTTTATTAAAAATATTTTTTTTGTTTTTTATTCAATCTATTTACTTATAAAAGAAATTCATAAATTTACTAGATAAAACAATAGTTTAGGCGCATTCAATTTTGTCAAATAGAATGCTAATATAATTCAATTTACATAAATATGCAGTCTTACATACACAAACTAATAGTTAAAGTACTAAAAGTATTATAAAGATTATTTACAAAAGTTTACATTGTGAGGGTGGGATTTTCGATATAGTTAAAAAAAGGAAAAGATTTATAAAAATGTAGTATCAATTATTGAAATGTAAATAAATAACATAAGGAGGTGGTTAATGAGTTATTATATTGTTGATAAACAAAGTCTTGAGAATTGTGATGTAAGCAAAATTTAATAACTACTATTATCTCTAATGGGGTACTATTTAATCTTATCCTTTTTCATTATTTTTGTATTTCATTGTCATCACACAATCATATTCATTTTTTCTAAAATAAAAGAAAATGATGAAAGTATTATACAATAATATCCTCTTTGCCACCACTATAGAGATAGAGATTGAAAATAGTGGGGATTGAAAATGAAGCTCTAGAATTGTCTTTTACGTAACCAATATTCCAAACAAAATAAATGAACTGTAAAGAGAAAATAAAGACAAACAAATAACAAGGGCGTAATACAGTAACCTGTCTGCATATTCTTTTTTTTTTTATTTATTTAACAACATTAATTCATTAGTATTTGATACATAATGTAACTTTAATTATTATCAGTTTATTCATCATTGTGATTATCTACTTTTATTTTATTTTTCATACCTTTTTGTGTTCATTAAAAATTTGAAAAAAAAATATTTTTTTTAATCTTTCGATTTTAGATGTTTTTATTTGATTCTTTTTATTCAAAATAGAATTTTTATTTTTTACATTATAATTAAAAATAATAATCAATTTTTATATATTTTTTAATTTACTTTTCTTTTTTTTTTTTTTTGCAATTTAATTTCGAGTCAAAACAAAATATATATTATTTTAAAATTGATTATCATAATAAAAATTATATTATATAACTTACCATTTTCTTATCAAAATAATTAAATATTAAGTTTTGTTTTTTAAAATTTTAAATCGTATGTATCAAATATAAACTACATTATTGATCTATATATATATATCAACTACATTCAAAATTGAGAAACTAATATATATATTATTTTTTTGAAACCAGAAACTAAAAGTTTTTAAACCAGAAGCAAATATAAAATTATTTGTGCCGTATGTCTAACTTCAGTTTTGTTTTCAAGTGAACTTTAGCATAGTTTATTAGTTCGTTTACACAAAATTCAAATTTTGCATTGAATGCAATCAAAACTAAAAGTTGAAATCCATTTTTACATCTATTTTGGCAGAACTACAATTTTTGTCGATTATTATGATAATTTTAAAAAAAAAGTTTAAATATAATTAAAGGAGTGAAATTTAAATTCATGATTCTTTTATCACCTAAATATAGATTTGAGTTACTCCTCTTTTCGAGATGATAATTTTATAATTTGATCAATAATACAAATATAACTACTCCTTTTTTTTTTGGGTCTAATATTATAGAATTAAGTCACTATGATAATAACATTAAAAAAAAATTAATTTCATTTGTAGATTTCTACCTAAACTAAATTAAAGATTTATCTACATATCCATATTATTTTTATGAAAACAAATACTAGTAGCACTTAATAAATTTCCCAACCATGAGTATCGTCATAATTATTATCACATTTCTTTACACACAAAGTTGTATTCTTCCATCATAAATTCCACGCACATTATAGACAACGAAAATAATCAAAACGCAGCTAGAAGATTCCGTTACATTCATGACATAGTGGATAAGAATTGAAGCTTGAAAAAATTGAAAATGGTGGACCACCTAAATTTTCAATTTTTTTTTTTTATTTTTTTGAAAAACTAAAAGTATGCAACCACATCAAAAATTGACAAAGTCCCACATTTTTTTTTCCATACATAATTTCATAGAAACAACACATAATTACAGATAACACAGCACTCCACTCACAAATTGGGGCCCCCAATTGGAATTTCAAAACCACACAAAGAAAAAAAAAAAAGGCCCCAAGAAAATGCTGGGAATAACATTCTACAATTTGATTGAAATTAGAGCATGAAATACAAACAACAGCCAAATTGGGGTTTGTCTTTTTTAGAATGAACGGCTGTGATTGAAGCAGCAGCAGCAGCATCATCATGAATTGATGAAATTTTCACTTGGACTTGAAGGGAATGGCTCTGATCACAACTTGGTGGTACAGAGCAGCCAGAGCGGCGCCGATGAATGGTCCAACCCAGAAAATCCACTGCCAATTAATTACCAAAATTAAGTTAAGATTAAGATTAAGATTAAGATTAAAGATTAATTAAAGATTAAACAGAGAAAATTTACATGATCATCCCAGGCTTTTTCGTTGTTGTAGATAATGGCGGCGCCCAAGCTACGGGCTGGGTTGATTCCGGTGCCGGTGATCGGAATGGTGGCTAAGTGAACTAAAAACACGGCGAACCCAATTGGCAACGGAGCCAAAATCTGTCCAAAAAAAAAAAGAAAAATCAAATCATTTTTAATTCTACATCGAATACATATATATA
>JBBMKA010000003.1:8308583-8321121 GCA_037833695.1 Sechiopsis laciniata
TATATATTTGCCTCAAATCATTGAATGGCGGCCTAAAAGTCGGCATAGACCCTATTAGGTCTACTCACTTGTAAACAAAACTATAAAAAATTAATAAAATATTTCTTCGAAATTAAAAATATATAAAATGTTCTTTTCACTCCTAATTAATTAAAAAAACTACTAAAAAAAATAATAAATTAAAAGGTTTAGTTTTATGTTTTTTGAAACGGAAAAATGTTACCAGACATACTCTCTTTTTTTTTTTAATAGAAAATAAAAATAAAAAAAACCAAGGGACTTAGAAAATCACTGTATTCCACTTTTACAAATCACTTTTAAATACAGCACTTAAAAAGAATTGTTATTTATAATTTTTTAATATTTTTTTACAAAATTAGGAGTGATTTGACAACTCAACCTAATTTGAAAGATTAAGTTAGGATAAAAACATTTTAGGGTTGAATTCAAATTAATAAAAAATATCATTAAGTTAAGTCAATAGGTGATCTAAAATTAATCTAAATTGAATATTAAGTTAATTTTTTTTTTATCTATAATATAAATTTTTATTTTAAGACTTATTTTCCAATATTCTTTAAAATACTTTTAAGTCTATAAAATGTAGATAAAAATAGTCAAATTGTGTCTTCTATTTATGTTGGTTTTAATTATGTGGAAGTCAATTATCTCATCAAGGAAAATTAAGAGATGAAAAGGTTCAATCTATGATGTCAATTACCACCTACTTAAAATTTAATTTCCTACAAATTTTTTTCACATCCAAATGTTGAAGAATCAGACAATATGTCAGGTGACAATAGTCAACGTGCATGTAAGATAGTTGGAGAATATCCAAAAAAAAAAAAAATCTATTAACCCTCGTACGTTATCTTTTAGAATAAATAAGTAGCCATCCTTGAACTATGAAGGAAAAAAAAAGCTTGCAACGATAAAGACAGTTCATGAATATGTCATCAAAGCATATATCAGGTATGGCATTCCTCCATTTTATTCTAAAACTACACAAAATTATGGCATCAAAGCAAGCAATTAAGAGGTGGAAATTCGCAGACATCAATGGAATTTGTTGAAAGGATGGGGAAAACAAGTTCAAGAAAAATACACTAAAATTAAACTATGATTAATTAACAGCAAATCCATCCCTACCAAGTATTCGTGCATAAGTGTTGAATTCAAAACATAATACAATAGGATTGAAAATTTTAAGGGAAAATAGCTCTATCACCTGTGGTTTTCATATGAGCTGATACTTTCCGAAACAGTATTTCAATTAGTATTAAACAGATTAAAATTGTGGGTTCGTCCTGTTTTGCTTCTAAAGTCTATAAAACAAGAAAATGATAAGTAATGTCTTCTGGTAATCGATAAAGAGCAATAAACATTGAAAGCAGTTACTTTCCTCGAAAAATAGATCCCCCTATTATATGAGGTTTGTGTAAGAAATTACTTGCTCTTCTTCGGTTCTCTTGCGTAATCATCGATCAGTGCTTCAACATCTTTCCAGAAAAGCCCCTCAACTAAAACTCCATCCTCAGTGAACCTGCAATGTAATATAATTTTGGTTGGTAACTGTGTACAGAAAAATATTTGAGAAACTAGGTTCCAGAATGTAGTGTAGAGAAAGAAACCATCTAGTAACACTCTTGGTAAACTCCACAGGTTCATTAGCGGAGATTGATTTGGGATCTGAACTAGAAATGCTCAGTGTATACAGATCAGAGAATCTGGGTAATTTTGAAGAGACTACCAATCCTGTGCTGGTAAAGGATCCCTGTACAAAGAAATCGCAACACAAGATTAGCTATAACCTCAACAAGTTCAGCATGTATTTAGTTTCAGAAAGCAGGGTCAAAATCGGGTATAAGATGTAAAGTCCAAATTTCCCAGAGATTCTTAGAAACTGTGTACATGATGGCATTCAATTATCATCCTTGAAAACAAAGATCATAAACGTAAGCCTCGTTTCTTTCCAAACACAGAAATACCCAAATAACAAGCTCCATAAGAATTTCTAAAAAAATGGATTCATCTGAAATGTGGCATTGGACTCGGAGAAAATATAAACCAACGGAAAAACTAACCAAGAGACTAACTTCAGTGCCATTTAACGAGGAACAGTTGCAGTTTGAAATCTAACACAAAATTGCAGAACTCAAGGGCGATTCTAAAAGACCGTTTGCTATATTCTTTCTGTTTACAAAATTGTGTCTATAAATAGATTTCAGGCAGCTAGAAAGGGTCAAAGTTCAAATGATCATCATTCACAAGCCAATGGAATTGGAAGTGAGAACTTTGGTTATCCTAAGAACATATCATCAATGAAAACAAACTAAAAGAGAGAGAAAACAATGTTTTGGAACCAATTTGTAAGGTACCACAATTCAAGAAGGTGGTAGATCTCCACGCTCAGACTTTTCAGAATATACGGTATACCCTTCCTACAGTCCTAAAACACACATCTCAACTGCCACACTTAGATCAACTCACAAATCTGACTCCTACAAAACCACCTTTCAAACCCAACTTCTCTAGGCATCTTAGTTGGACCAAATTTTAGGGAGAAGATGAATTTCCAGTCCTACCCACCTAAAATAGGTATTGACTGTTGGGAGCATAACACAATAAAACAAGCATGGTTCCCTTCATCGTTGATCTAAAATGAAAAAGGCTATTTGTTTTCGAACAAACCAAAACAATGCAGCCTCACATTAACTCCAAACTGCAATACCCGAGGATTTTTGTTAAGCTTTGTCTGAAGTCAAAACTCTAAATGCAAGTTCAGAAGCATTGATGAATAGAGAAACAAAAACTGTATCAAATTAACAATACTCATATAACTTATCTAGTTTTTAGACTGATAGTATTCAGAAACCCTAAAATGAAGTCAAATAGACTAAAAGAGAGAGAAAATAGTGTATTGATACCAATTTGTAAGGTATCACTTTAAATGGTTCTATTATTTCCCAGTCAAGAGCCCAAAAACAATGCATGAGTAATGAGTACCAAATATATAAAAAGCTTTATTTAGTGGCAGAAACACCCAAATTGGCTAGAAAGCAGAATTGTTCTAAAAGTTAAACAAACTTACTGCAGGAGGATAGGTGAACAAAATTGCGCATTTCTCCTTAGTGTAGGCAATAAACTGCAAGATCCCATTAAATACTACATACTTGCCAGAGTTAAAGATCACATGAGAGCACCAGAAATAAAACATTTTCATTTCATTAAAACGAAACAAATACCTAAAAAACTAAGAAAATGGCGTCAAATTCATCGCCCAACACGCTCCTGCATCCGAACATATACATGACAACTAAAAAAAAATAATAATAAAGAAAAAGCAGCGAAAACATCCACCATTGAATCCTATATACACTCCCATCGGAAAATGGAATCCAAAAAATGAAATTGAAACAAACGAATGATGAGACTAAAAGAAAAAGGATATAATACAATGCAGGCGATCAAGAAATCGCGATTCTGAGGGAATTTCTTATTGTAAAATTGAGCAACCAAAGCAATGATTATGATGACAGCGCCCAATGCCAATTTGAGATTACTCAACCTCACGTCTTCAACATAGCCGCGATTCGTCACAATCTGCAAGCCATAGCTCAAATAATGGAAGATTTTAGAGAGAAAGAACGAAACCTAGGGCAAAACAGACGCGAAAAGGATCTGAAGAAAGGGGAGATTCATAGATTCAATTACCTCAGATACGGATTCGTCAAGAAGGTGTTTGAGGGAGTGATGATCCAAGAGATTGGCCTTCTTCGCGCTTTTGGTCGCCATTTTTTTTTTTTTTTTTTTTTTGTATCTTTTGGTTTCAGTTCTCTTCGAAGTCTGAGAACTGGAAATTGGGTTGTCCGAGAACTCTTTTTCTTTATATATTTCTCTCCCCGTTTTGTTTTAATAATAAATTTGTGTTTGCCTAATTGGTTTCTTTTTTAAAAAAACTTAATAATAAAAATAAAAATAAAAAACAGGAATTGTTTTTTTTTTTTTTCTTTTTGGGGTGTTTAATTAAAGGTGTGATAACTACAGATTAGAATTCAATCCCATGGTTAATTATAAATAAATTTTCTAAAACTCTTCTCAAATTTTTTTTTTTTTTTTTTTAAGTGTTCCATTTTGTTTTTTAATATTTTTTAGCACCCAAACTGGTCTCTTGTTGTAAATCACATAATTCAAAAGTGGATTGTGTAATCTTATAAGCGTCCCTGAGTAGGAATTCCAATTCATAACCCAAAACACAAGCATTGTTCAATTTTTATCAAAACCCTCTCATTATACCCAAACTTTTTGCAACATTTTATTCGATTTTTTTAATATATTCGAACCCTTTATATCATAGTTTCCCCCCACAAAAATAATTCCTTCATTTGAATTTGAACCAGATTTCTTTAACTCTCTAATTTATGAGTTTTTCTATTTTAATTTTATTGATCAAATTAAAGACATTCGTGAATGGTATGAACCACAACAATATTCTAATCAACCCTCATTAATAGTCAAGAAGGCTTTAGAGAACCAAAAGGTTACAATTTGATCCATAGTAGTCATCTATTTAGAAATTAATTTTATACAGATTTTCTTGACATCTATATGTTATTGGGTCAAGTCCCTTGAGGATAGTCAAAGTGCACGTAAACAAGTTTGAACAGTCGCAAACGTAAAGAAAAAAAAAACAACTATATCCTAATCGATTCTTAAACTTAGAAAGTTGGAAATTTAGGCTATAAAATGAGAGGGTGAATTTTCAGCATCACAAATTTATCAATATGAAAGTAACTATCTGATAGAATCTCTAAATACAAATTCCAGTTTATCACTATGTATCAAATATTCCTGCTATAACATATTGTTATATTTCAAACAACAATTTTCAGCCCAAATCTTATTTTTCCCGGGGCACAAATGTCCTACCAATTTCAGATAAGAGATTGGTTGAGAATACTACACTAAGATGAAGATTATATAGATAAATTGCAGCCTTAGATAACTTCTTAAAGACCTATAATGTAGTCATATAAGCATTGTAGATCATTGAGGCTTCGATTTTACTCTGACAGCGGCACCTTTGGTGAGAAGGAATCGAGTACTTCGGACGAGTTCTTCCTTAACCATGAACAACACAGCAGCTGCCAACACACTCTGGACGATTTTCGTACCCATCCCTTTGTAAAATCCGTATAGTCCTTCATATCGGATCATTTTGATGATGGCATCAAATGTGCCTGGATAAAAAGTGAAAGATCAATTTGCAGGACCAGAACAATGGTCACTTACACCAGAGAACAATGCAGAAGGATATAAGTAATATAAGAACTCGCAAGTGGCGCTGGAAGCTGCATTGAGGTTGAAACGGCCAACTCGGTCAACAGATTCGTCTCTTGAAACCTTTCTTGCTTGCAAATATAAAAATAAAAAGGCCAACCACGCCAATATGTGATTTCCCATTTTGCTTTCTAGCTCTCCTTTTCCAATTATTTATCTCCCACATTGAATTTTTTTTAGCTGTATTCTCATACAATCATGTTTGCAGCTTTTTGGCCATCAATTGGAAAGGATTATTGACCTAAATGGGTGTTTGGGGAAAAGGAGAATGAAAATGATTATGGGGAATGAGAATTAGGAGGAGAATAAGAAAAAGAATGATTATGGAGAATGAAAATTAGGGGGAGAATAAAAAAGAGAATGATCAAAATGATTATTTATGTTTTGGGTGAAATGAATGATTATGAGAAAAATAAAATAATGAGTAGGATGACAGTAAAAAATAGTTAGGAAAAAATAAAAAGTTGTTATAGAAAGAATAAAAAGCAGTTAGGAAGAGAATAAAAATGTGATTTTGGAGAAATGTGATTATGGGGAGAATGATTATAGATGGCCCAAACACCAAGAATGATTCCCCTTCTCATTCTATCCATTTCATCATTTGCCACAAACACCTCCTAAGAGAATTTGAGCTAATCTAAAGGCAAACCAATAAACCCTGTAAAAAAACAAGCAGCTGGCAAGAATGGGAGATTACAGCTATTTTTACCCTCCCGCTACTTTTTAATGGTGGAAGATACTATGTTCAGAATAACTTGGGAATTATCGTATGAATCCAAACCTTTATACTGGTGTCTTTTGTCTCCAACTACGACCTGTTTTGCTTGAAGCCTAGACTGCAAAGTAAATAACTTGGATGAGATCATTTAATCTAATGCATGCGACACAAACAAACACGAGCCTCAGCAATCAGCATATAACAAGGTTGTAAAGAGGAGCAACCAAAAAAACACTTGTAACGAGGAGCAACCGTAGCTCCAAGTTTGCAGAAAGCGTGTGAGAGGAGCAAACTATATTTGGGGGTTAGAACAAGGTTGCAGAAAGCCTGCTTTGGCGAGGAGCAAACGGTCTTTAAATTAATACTTCTCTTAGGAAAGTACCAGAAGTCATGTTTTCTTCACAAGCTTTTGTTTCTTCGAGATTATAGAAATTACCTTCACAACTAAAAGAGGATAGGTAACTACAGTAGCTCCAAGTTTTGCCAGGGCACCAAGAAAAAAGATCTGCACAAGTAGCCAAATGTGTTACCTTGTCATGGAACAATGGAAAAACAAATTATGAGTGGGCAAATAAACCTGGGAAATGGTGAAAAATATGTTGAATCATGTTAAACTAAGTTGATGGGTTGTGGTAAATTTAATTATATCAACTAACACTTCTCCTCACTTGTGAGTTTGAAAATTTGAGAAATGTCTTACAAGTGGCAATTAATTTTAATTGGGGAGGAAAACGACTCGACAAAAATTTGAACTCAAGATCTCCTACTCCGATATCATGTTGAATCATATTAAATCATCAATCAACCCAAAAGCTAAAGCTGAGAATCATGCATTCAGGTTAAGGTTACCTCTAATGCAGTAACTCCATTGCCATTCTTCCGTCGTCTCTTCAATTTGTTCAACATTGTTTCATACAGCATGTACTGTATAGAAGGGTTGCTAACCTGTGATCAAGAAAGGAATATTTAATAGCATTTCCTCATGTGTCAACTCAAAAGTTTCTTTCCTACATACACCACCATAATCTTTTTTAGAGAAGAAACAATTACATTGATGGTATGAAATTACAAAAGAGAACAACTCCTCAACCATAGGATTGCATAAATCTTTCAAATTTGAAACGAGAGAATTATAGCATTAGTGATGGAAGAGTGGAGAACATTTGCACCAGTAATCAACCAAGTGTAAAAATAAAATAAATTTTAAAAAAAATATTAAAAAAAAAAAAAACTATTGTAAGTAAGCTTTACACATACCATGATCATTGTTGGGATTAACCCCTTCCAGAAACCCCTGATTCCAGCTTCATCATAAAGTTCCCGAATCTGAAGGTCGAGTCACATTTTCCAAAAAAAAAAAAAAAACTCAGTCAAATATCCAGAGTGAAATCTGTTTATCATGATAAAAAGGAAAAGAAACACCTTCAGTGGGAGAAAAAACATACTTCAACTAAAAAGATAGAGCTTAAAGATATAAAAAAAAAAATGAAAAACGGGATCACTTGCTAACTAAAATTTCTTAATTTCCATTTGTTTATTTGACATTCTCAGACCAAATAAAGAAAAACAAAATGGGTATTGCTTCTAGGTTTGGGCCCTTGAGAGCTAATGTCGTCAGTTTTTTCAATCTTGAGCAATCAGTTCACTTCATAGGGACAAGTGGCTAGCAGTCATTCTTTTCAGCTACTCTACTAAGACCATTCATGTCAGTAAAAAAATTGTTCACAAAATCTTCAATTCAAGGAAACTCAAATGAAATACTAAACAGGGATTTCTTCGAGTTGCCATGTACAACAAAGGAGGAGGAAGGGAACTTCTCATGAATATGAAATTCTCACCGCATGCACCATCTGATCAAATGGATAAGAAATCAACCCAAAGGGCCAAAAGAGAACCGTGGTGTGTGGAGTGTCCTCATAATTATTAGTTTTTGTAGAATCTAATTATGTTCAGAAGGCTGATTATCATAAGGGCAGACTATGTATCTACAAATCCAAATCCAATTCTGCAGATAAAACCAGAGAAAATATAAACTAATTACCAAAAATCATTATAACTAAGAAAACATGAAAGCAGAATATTGTTTAAGCAGTTCAGTCCAGAAAAAAAACGTCTGCCTTCATTCATGTGATCCGATTGTTATTAAGGATTTAGGGTTATGAGGCCAATTAGTTAAGAGTTTGATATACCTTTCTGTTATAAATAGAGGTAGGGGATAAGAGTAGAGTTATGGAATATTTTGGCCAATTTGGTTTAGGTCTTGAGAAAACTCAAGAATGGGAGGATCCAAGTAACTTCTAAACTTGGTTATCTTTGTATTTCTGTATATTTTGATATCTATAGAAGTTGAAACCTATCATCATGCAACAAATAGTTCATAGCTGGAAGGAAACTAGTACATGGACAATTGTTACTTACAGCATGAGTGGTTCTGTAGGAAGGAGGATCAACGGCTGCCGGAATTGTTTCATCTAGTGGAGTCAATGGAGCTCCACCCTGTAGAGACGGTTTTGAGACCTTTTTATGTGTCTGAAGAATGATAACACAAATCTTGTCATTTAAAAATTTTCAAATCCTGGGAAATCTTTTACAATCATGAAACAGCTTGTTGGAGTTTAGTTCACAATGCTCTTGAGTAAAGTCAACATCAATATGTGCAATTAAATAAAGTAAGTGAAGCCAAAATCTATGGTTTGCTTCACACAAAATGCCTCATACCAATGGAGATGTTTGTTCTCACTAATAAACCCATGATCTTCCCCTTATTTAACCAATGTTGACTACTTTGTTTTTTGGGTTTGTATTCCCAAAAAATAATGTGAGTAAACCTAGAGGTTTGAATTCAAGTCACTGACATCCAACAAGGCTTGGATACCATACTCAACCCTAAAGGGTGACATCCTAACATAATTTACCCGTACACTGGTTTAATTAAATTCAATCAATGTTTTTTCATGAAGCATAAATAAAACAACAAAAATGTCATAATATATTATTACCTGCATCCGAGTAACAACCACCCATATAGGAATTGTCAACAGTACATTAACACACCTAAGAATGAAAATATTTTCAGCCAAATTGGAGGGGGAATAATAAAGAACTGAATAGTGCAGATAGTTTACTAGTAGCTCTGATAAGTGACCTATCTTAATTGCATTTGAAAAGGCTAAACTGTCTTAAGTAGATAGTTAAATGTAATGAAAATAATGCATTGGAAGCTAGACCATCAAGCATAGGATGCAAGCCAAAAATAAAATATCCATGTTTAATCTCAAGAAAAGAAATAATCAAAATAATGACAACGTTTTCTTGTTTTTATTTTTTATACTTCAGAAATAAAAACTCACTCTACAATCCTTTTTGGGGAAACTTGATAGAATAGCTTAGTGCTTTTCACTGCTTACTTGTATACCTTATCCCTTTTCTTTTGTTCGAAATGAAGCCGTTTCTTATGAAAATGTAAATAATAAAAAACTGAATCAAAGTAATTGTATAAACAAACCCAGATACAGCAGCCACCAGAAGAGAGGAAAGCATTCCAACTGATCCGTCTCCAGATCCTTTCTTCATTCGTGCCAGAGAAGCAGCTTCAGCCTTGCTCCTGAATATTTGGTAGAAATAATAGTAAACACCCTGTACCAAGAACAAAAGTTTGTCCAAATATAAAAAGCCATGAATGTAACTAAATAATACAAACTTGTGCAGAAGTTCAACATAATAATTTTTTTTTTTATTTTGGATGAAGAAACATAATAATAATAATTACTGGAGCCAAATGGATATATACAACATTTTATAAAATCTTTTCAAGACGGCGTTTGGAAAAAAGTAATAATAATAAAGTAGAGACATTAGAAAAGCTAAACATGAATCAATATAGTTTTTCCTTGCTATATTCCGTGACAAGCTCAAGAAAGTTGACAGCATGCCATTTCTATGTAGCTCACCACTGACAATGCATGAATTGGATGAGTAGAACGGTAGAAGTTGTTGCCTTTTATTTATACAAACCAGATTGTAAGTCTTCTTTCTCTAACTTTACACAATCTTCTAATTCTTAAAATTTAAGGGCACAAATCACCAAATGAACTAAAAGTTAACTTTACACAACCACCATGGAGTGACCTAGTAGTATTTTTTTTTATAGGAAATGAGAACCAATTCATTAATCAAATGAAAGGGTTACAAACTATCGGAAGATAAGTGAGGACAATAAAGGGGGGAGGGCCAAACAAAGGCCCCTCAATAAAGACATACAAGAACAAAAATAGACCCCAAAGTACACAGATACTCTTGCCATGTAGGATTTTAGTAAGAACAACTCGATGTTCTAACACAAAACCAGAAGCCACAGTAGTCAAGAGTGTCATAAGTACCTAAGAGATGATGGCTTCAATCCACCGTGGCCACCTACCTAAAAAATAATTTCCTACGGGTTTTCTAGATATTCAAATATTATAGGATAGGGCGGTATCTGTCATGAGAATAGTTGAGGTGCACATAACCGGACCAAATTATCTAATTTCCACAAAAATCAGATATCAACAAACCAGGCACTCCAGTAACAATGCAGCTAAGAAAAAATTGACATTGAAATTTGGAAATGTATGATATCATAGTATAACTAGACAAATTTTAAATGGGGTTTCACCTGAGAAGCAGCCGTACCCACCAGAGACGGCCCCAAGCCACCGTAGAGCCGGTCCCATCCTTCATGTTTAACAACCTGTTCACAAATCAATCAAACAGGTCATTCCCCTACCAATTACATAGACATTTGTAACGAAACCGATCAAATTAAGCAGGGTAATCAGGTACACATAGTTTCCCAACAAGAACAGTGAAGAACGAAATTGAGAAAACCTGGCACATCTGTTGAAACGTTCCAAGATTCCTCTTCTCCTTCTTCACATCGCGCTCAGTTTGCTGACGAGTATTCACCTGCAGAACAAAAACGAAACGCCTCTCGAATTCAACAAACAAAGCAAAACCCAGCGCTATAAACTGGAAATTTAATCGAAGATTGTACTGTTTGAAGAGGGTAAGTGATGAGTTGAGCGATGATCCCTCCTCCGGCTCCGGCCAATCCGTTGATCAACGCGTCCGACATACTTTCCGGCGAAACCCCAGAACGAGAAAGCGAGAAAGGGGTATTTGGGAGGACGGAAATTCAAGCAAAATCGCCGTTGATTTGCCGGGAAATGCACCGGAACATTGACGGGAAAGAGAGATTTAATAACTCAAACTGATTTGGAGGAATGAGCATGTACGACTTTCGTTATCTTCTACCCAAATGAAATTGACATTTCCATCGCGTTTGCTACCTGGGAAAATTTGGATGACTTGCAGATGAGAAATTACGCATTGTTTTCTAACAAATTACGTTGGAAAGATCAAGATGTAGAGAGCAAAGGATTTTGATATGTGAATTTTAATTATTCCAACTTCTAAAAAATATTTCACAACTTTTATTGTTTTAATTGTTTGAATTTACTTGTTCTAACCGAAAGGGTCCGTTATTTTATTATTATTATTATTATTATTTTTAGAATTCATTCAACACAGTGAGGGTTGTTTGTTTGGCATATTTAAGTAATATTTAGTTTTAGGATTTAATAATTCTTCTTCGAAAACTTACATTCAAGCGAATTTTTACTAATTCTTTCTCAATTTTACTTTTAAAAATAACTCTCATTTCTAACCTTTCATTTTTAATCATTCATTTATAACTAATCAATCATTTCTAATCATTCTTTTTTAATCATTCATTTCAAATCAATCAAAATAACTCATTTTTAATCATTTCTTTTTTAACTTCTAAAAATAATTACTCATTTTAAATTTATATTCAAACAAAATTTTTACTCTAACTGCCCTTGACACAAAAATTACATCCATTTTTAGCACAACTCTCAATTTTTAACTACTCAATATAACTCTCTAACCTAAATCTTACCTAAATATGTCAAACAAACACTCTCTCCTAGCTAATTCAATCTCCTTTAACTCGATTAGTTAGTTTTTCTTTCTTTGATATTTTTTATTTTTTTAAAAAAATAACAATTTTAAAAAGGAAAAAAATCATTTTTTATTATTCATGAAAAAATCATTTTATTGGATCAAAATTTTAAGACATTTATAATGATTTTTTTTTTTTTTTACCATAATGAATAGAAAATAGTTCCAGTTCATCATATTTTAGTCATAAAAATACGTACTTACTATTTTACTAAGTAGTCGATGGTTGTTATTAAATTAGGATATCGAGTGGTGCTTCAAATATTTCCGTTTTGTATTTACAATAATAATAATAAAAAATAAAAAATAAAAAAAAAAAAAAAAAACCCTTAAAACTTGTCTTTTTTTGAGTTAAATGTTCTTTTTAAAAATTGGTCTTATCTGTCCATATTTTGTCGTTTATTGTGTAAAAACTATAAAGTTTATTTTATTAATTTTGAAAAAAAATAACTTTAGATT
>JBBMKA010000003.1:8336675-8361537 GCA_037833695.1 Sechiopsis laciniata
ATATATATATATATTATTTTGCAAGTAATGCAATAAAGAGTTAGATAACTTTAATAAATACGTTTTAGTCAATAATACATTTAATATGCCAATTTGACATATGACAAAAATAATAACTGAAAGAAAAAATTACATAGTTTTTTAAAAAAAGGCACCGCATACACAGACTCGTGAACAAAAATGATAATAATTTGCTTTTTTTTTAGAGTTCAACAATTGGAAATTTTACATTCTAATATAGAGTCAAAGTTGTGAAATTTGAAGAATTTATTAAGCGTAAAATTCAATACATTTAGACTCCATTTAATAACTTTAAGTTTATAAATACATTACTCACATTTTGTTATAAAAAAATCAACTCATATCATATTTTAGAAACTAAAAGTAATAATCGTAGTAAAAAAAAAAAAAAACTAAAAATAATAATTATCAAAAACTTATTTTAATTTTTGAAAGTTGGCTTAAAAATCAACTCAATATTACTTGAGATAACAATTGTAGAAAAGAAATAAAGACCGAATGGATCAAGGATGTAGTTGATTATTTGTTTTGTGTTAATCCTTTTTAATTTTTTGGAAAATAGTAGTACCTTCAAAAAATATTTTATTTTTTTAAAAAAATCAAATAAATGAAACATACCTAAATAATCTCTATCTAAATAAAAATGTATCACTTCCTCTAAAAAAATAAAAATGTATCAAGTTTAACAAACCTATTCAAGATAGTTGCTTATGAAATAAAATTCAAGATAATTTAAATTCTATAAATATAAACAAATAGTTTCTTATCTCATTTTCAAATAAATTTGGGCAACAATTATTATTATTATTATTATTATTATTATTATTATTTATATTACAATAAATATAGTCTAATCTTCCATATCAGTTTTTTAGTTTATTTTTCTTTAGTTCAATTTTCCAAATCAGCTTATAAGTAACCCTTTTTAACCCTAAAAATTAAAATTAAAATTAAAATTACAATTACAATTATAGTGCGTTTTTTCACCTAACATCACCACTTTTTCATTTCCGCTACACAATTCCACGTAAAGATCCGCCGCGTAACTAACTCCCCTGAATCGGCCGATTTTCGATCGAATTCAGCCAACGGTGGCCGGAACGCTGGAATAGTCGATCGGAGATGAGTTCTAATAGATCATTTTCGCCGGAATGAGAGGGAGCTCTTTCCGACGTCCGCTTGCGCAGCGGCTCCGGCAAATCGCGGTAAGGTTCAAGATCAAGATTCTTCTCTGTTGTTGCATTGGATTCGCCGTCGCAATCTTCGCCTTCCGCGCCTCCGGTCTCGTGGATCGGACCTTCGACGACGGCGCTACGGCGCTCCGATATTCTACTCCGAGGTTAGGATTTGAATTTTGATCTTTCTTCTTCTTTTTTTTTTCTCCCGCCATTTTTAACTATGTGCATTTTCGGTCATGAATTTTGTTCTCGTTTGTTACGTCGTTGCGTGATTTGGTTATGATTTCTTTTTTTGCATTTTTTATGCGTTCTGTTTTTTTATTGGATGTAAATCTTGATACTCACTGATGAGAAATGTTATTGCGTAATGTGATTGGCACAAGTGATTAACAATTTTGAAGAAATGTTCAAAGTTGTATCCTAACAAGCACAGACACGAGATACGGACACATAACACAACACGAGATACTGAAATACATCATTATTTAAAAGCGTGAACAAGGAAATGTCAAGGACAAATTGTTTATTATTGTTTTTATGATATACTATTAAAGTTCGAATCTAAATATTTTTGTTTTTTACTAACTATGAAAAATAATTCAAATAAAGATGAATGTCAAGATTGAATTAGCTTTGAATTTAACCCATGTAGCTAGTTCTTAGTTATATGAGTCTATTTAAATCCAATAAAGAACAAAATCTCACAATTCTTTTAAATGCCTACTAAAATGATTAAAAAAAAAGAAGTTTAAATCTATCCTTAACAATCCTAAAATAATTTAGTTTTTACCTCCTTTTTCTATTCTCCTTCTTATTTTCTCTTTCTTTCTTTTTTTTTTTTTTTTTCATTTTAGCCCATCTTCTTTGATGGATGTTGTTGTCGACGGCCTCCACTAACACTACATGTTGTTGTCTCATCGATCATTTGAAACAAATAAGTCAGGTATCCATGAAGTGTTTATGGCATGTTTGTGAAGTGTCCATGTGTCTGGATTTATCAGTGACAGACAATGATACTTTATCAAAATATAAATGTCTATACTTCCTAAGTTGTAACGTTAGGGATAACCATTTATTTTCGAAATACAATATTTACCATTTTTCTATGAATCTTTACAATGACTTCACTCTTTTTAATAAAACATTTGAAATTTTAGTCAAATTCCATAAACAGAGAGTTTTTCAAATTTACATGTTCTTAGTTTTCAAAACTTTGATCGATTCTTACAAACATAGTAATCATATGGGTAGAAAGTAGATAACATAACCAAAAAATCCACATAAGGTAATTGTTTAAAACCATATGATTATCAAACTGACTTATAAGTTATATGTTCATAAACTTAAAATAGTCTTTGACTAAATCAGTAATCAAAAGTTAGTCTTGAAAAAGTAAGAAGCATTAGTTCAATCTATGATGATAACATATTTGAATGAACCTTCTACTTGTTTCCCTGCAAAACAAATATAGTGAAATGAAGGAGGTTTTCTAGTGAAAATAGTCGAAGTGGACATTAATTACGAACACTCATTGATATAAAAAAGTATATATTTAAAAAGATGGAGAAAAGAAGTCTATATATTGTGTTATATATATATATATATATGATTGTTGCATATTTGAAAATTTGGAGATTTACTTTGAATGTAGGAAACGTTATACAATAGTAATAAACACATGGAAGAGATACGATCTGTTGAAGAAGTCAATTTCTCACTACACGAGGTGTTTGGGAGTTGAGTCGATACATATTGTGTGGAGTGAACCCGATCCTCCCCCAGATTCTTTAATAGCTTTTTTAAAACGAGCGATTGAGGAAAATTCGCCAAGCGGCGGAAAATCTGAGCTGAGATTTGAAATGAACAAAGAGGACAGCTTGAACAATAGGTTTAAAGGAATAAAGAGTTTGAAAACAGAGGCCATTTTTTCTGTGGATGATGATGTTCTGTTTTCATGTCCAACTTTGGAGTTTGCTTTCAATGTTTGGCAAAGCGCACCTCAGACTATGGTTGGCTTCGTGCCTCGCATGCATTGGCTTCGACACTCGGTATGTTACCACCAGCTTGTTTAGTTTCTCAACTTTTAAATGTTCTCGTTTCACTTATCTTTTGACTCACTTGCTATTCTTAAGGAGAGGATGATGTGTTTGAATATAAATAACATTCCATGTTCAAACCCATTATCAACTATTCTTCACCTAATACTTTAAGGGAATAATTCTTTTTATGACCGAAAAATTGAAGCTGCCCACCTGTAGATATCCATTTGGGGGTCTTGATCATGCCCATCTCAATGTCTTAACTTGAGAGATAACAAGAAATTTTATAATTAAGGTCACTTGCAGATTTCAAATGTAAGACCTCTAAGGAACTCCAAGCCTTTACCAATGAGACCACTCTTCAAGGAAAGACCGTGAATCAAAGAAATGGAAATGTTCATTTCTTTGATGCTGTTTACTAAAATGTAGGAAATCTAGTGCAAAGAGTTTGTAGACCAATTTGGGAATCACTCTTCCATAAAAGAGAATTCTTCTCTGTTCTCCACCTCATCAATGTCATTATCATTCACGTCTTTAAATATGCTCCATCCCATGTGACCTAAACAAACAACTTGAAACAATGAAGAAGAGTTGAAGTATCCAAATCATGAATTTGAAGTTTGAAATGTTTGGCTAATGTTGTTAGTTAATAATAATAATGCAGAAGGGAGAAATGGAGAAATACTGGTATGGGGGATGGTGGTCAGTGTGGTGGACTGGTACATACAGTATGGTGCTTTCAAAGGCTGCATTTTTCCACTCCAAATATTTGGACATTTACACTAATCACATGCCTGCTTCCATTAGAGAATATATCACTCAAAACAGGTTTCTTTTTCTCTTTCTTTTCTTTTTTCCATTCCTTTATAAGACCTAGGTTTGTAAAATTTTCATCTCGCCTTTTTTACAGGAACTGCGAAGACATTGCAATGTCTTTCCTTGTTGCTAATGTTAGTGGTGCTCCTCCTATATGGGTCAAAGGTATTAATGAGATTGTTACATTTTAATGTACGCATGCAAACTTCAGTCGTATATTAATTTTGTTAAATATAAAAAAATAATTACATAATTAATGTCCCAAACGCAGTCCTAATGGTTATTAGGGTTTTGGAAATGCAGGTAAAATCTATGAAATAGGATCATCATCAAGTGGAATTAGTAGCATAGGAGGCCACAATGATAGAAGAAGCCAATGTGTCAACAGATTTGTGGAAGAATATGGTGATATGCCTTTGCTACCTTCAACTGTGAAGGCTGTTGACAGTCGTCACACTTGGATTTGGTAAAATAACCAGTTGTAGTTGTACACAACTCACAAACAATTTTGATTTACCATAAAAATAAGATCTCTAGTCATAAAAATATTTTCCAAATTGAGTTTTGCAGTTTTCTTTTAGGTAATAATGAACGAAAATATCAATTAGTCTTGAGAAATATCATTCAAAAAATCCATTCATGCTTATGATGTATCAGTCTCATTATAACATTTGCCTTTTGAGTGATATGATTTACAAACAGAATTAACAGACATTCAAACAATTATCACAAAATTTTTTAAAAAGTAAATCAATTTCAATATTCATAGAACAAAAAGTCAGGTAATTGAAAACAATTCCAAAAAAACATAACGATAATGTAAACTTTTAAGTCTAAACAGGCAAAACATAAGTTTCTAGTTCTCTAACATACAGATTAGTCAAACAAGCTAAAACCCATATCATCATCAGACTCCTCTGCTGGTTCTTCCTTCTTCTCTTCCACTGCTGCAGCAGCTGCAGGGGCAGAGCCAGAATCGGCACCAGCAGACACGGACACAGCCACGGAAAACTTGCTAGGATCCTGTAATATCATTATTGGACCAACCAATTAGTTAAGATTGTTGTTATTAAGTCATCGAACCAAATGAAAGCCAAGAACTTGGTGAAAATGGGCACCGTACCTCGAGATACTCCTTAACTTTCTCAGCTAGTGGGAATGAGTAGTCAGTGGCAACTGCAACAGCAAGAAGATTCTTGTATGCATTGATGAGCATGTGCGGTGCAGCAGCCATAGTTGGGTAAGAAATCGCCATCGACAAAGAAGTGACCATGGAAACACCCAACGCAAACTTCTCAACAAGATCATCCTCAGTCAGATCAAGCACCTCAGGGGTGAAGACTGAACCATTGTCATAAACAGAGATGACAACAAGACCATATGAGAATGGCCTAATTCCAAGCTTGGCAAGGAGAGCAGCTTCAGATGATCCGACCTTTTCACCTTTCTTAATGAGCTCCACAGGAGTGATGATTTCGACAGTACCCTTGTTAATCTTGGTTGGGATGTTAAGAACCTGTAAAATGCAGAATTTGAAAACTCAGATTCAATTCATGGAAAAAAGGTTTACATGTAATCAAATTATCAAACCTGGAAGAAAGATGTCTGGGATGGATCAAGCCCTGTGTTGCCTGGTGGGACTATGACATCAATGGGAGCAACCAACCCAACACGAGCAGGGGCTCCAACCTGAATAATTCAGATTAAACAAAGGGTTACTGAATATTAAACATTAGACTTCAATAAGAAAACACAAACATAAAAATGTAGAAGAAATTCTATTACTCAGTGACAAAACACAGATGTGACAAGAATACCTTCTCTAAATCAATTACAATGACTTAGATCTAAATTTAAGTATCAAACACGACAACTTGGCATTATCACAATACCAATTTTACACCTATACAACAAATTATAATGGTCTCAAGTGAATCCAACAAAATCCAGTTAAATTCGAATTGCAGAATTCATAAGTATTAAGAAAATGTTTAGACAAGATGATGCATAAAAAGTTAGATCCGATTACACTATATTCAATATGACATACTAAGTAACTACAAAAAGAAACAGCAGCAAACCTTGTATTTGGCCACCTCTTCACTGACTTCCTTCAAATCTCCCTTGGTGAAGATCAAACCAACATTTCCCTAAAACAGTTAAAACACAAAGGTATTAATTCAAACAGTCCATTAAAAACATTACATTATTGAGCTATAATGGTAACTAATTAGTGCAAGTTATAAAATTTACCTACATATATTAGATTCAACGTTATAAAATAGTCATTAAATAACAATGAACCAACCATAAATATTTGCAATCAACTTTCATAACTCTAAACGTGAGATTTCAAAAGAGAAGTTTCTTAAAATAATTCAAGTAAAAAGAAGAAAATTTCATCAAAGGATATAACAAAATGTAGGAAAATCTGAAAGCAAATGCATCATAAGAAGCAAATGCAATAATCTTATCTCCCAAAATAAATATAGGCAACGTACAGCGCTGAAGACGCTACAGAAGATTAAGAAGCGCATTAGAGACTCTAATTTATTGCCTTCCAATTGCAAATCAACGCAACAAAGACGAAAACAAAAAACAATTTCTAAAAACTAATTTTTAATATACATCCTAAAGGCCTCATAACATAAAACGATTTTATACTCCATCGAAATACTTCTCAGATGGTACGGACAAATATTCTAAATCACAGGCCATTAATTAAAAACAAAATCGAAAAATCAAAGAAACATTTATGAAGAGATAATCAAATTCAAATCGAACTTTACTTACCACAAGAAGAGGAAGAAGATTAAGATAAACTTTGTTTCCAGTCTTCTCAGTGTGCATCCTAACAGAACGCTTCATCATAGTGTTCTTTCCCATAAGCACAACAGAGTCGCCACGGAGACCCTTCCTAATGTTCTGGAGCTGGTTGGATCCGACATTATCAGCGGCCACAATCAAGACCTGGCTGTACTCATCGAGGAGCTGGCAGAGCTTGGCGTCGTAAGCGACCTTCTTCTGAGCTTTGGAGGGTTTCACCGCCATTGAAATGGGTTTCTGAAGAAAAATCTAAGAATACAACAAAAAAGAGTTAGAAGAAGAAAGCAAAACCGAGGGCCAAGACGAAGTTGAGGACTCTGTCAAGGCGGACAGCGGAAGCTATGCCGTCTCTTTAACCTCTGCGTAATGCTACGAAAATTTTCTAGGGTTTTTTGGACAACTCCTGGGGAGCTTAGCGATTTGGTGAAGATGAACGGAGGCGCTGGTTCGGTTTTTATATCTTGGATTTGGGAATTAGGGTTTCGGCTAAACCTAGATCCTACGGGCTGTGTGTTCTGGGCTTCGACTCTTTGATGGGCTTTTTGATTTTGTACAATCAGCCCACTAAAACGGCCTACGATTATAAGGCCATCTTTTTATGTAATAATTGACCTATTTCAAGTATTTTTTAAAAAATTCAATATTTTGAAGATTGAGGGACTAGAACTTATAATTAAGTTGTTCTCGGCTTGGATGCTTTAATGGATCTTTTGGTGTTTGAACTATATTATCAACAAATAATGAAATCAAAGTGTTACTAACTCTTTCAATTGTTAGCTCTTTCTTAAAAAATAAAATGTAAATTAAATACAGTTTGGTTGTCCGACAATTTAATATCGAAACTAATACTTTCACCATATTGTGTTTCTTTACATGGATTTTGATCTTGAAATGTTAATTAATATTCTTGAATTTCTATAGGAAAATTGTACTCAATGTACTAATCGCACAAAATAGTTATAAATATAGGTAAATTTTAAAGTATTTGTATCTATAACTATTAATAATGTATTATAAATATTCATGAGTATATTATTACTACAATATTATATGAAAGTATTATTTATATCAATGACTATAATTGTTATTTTTAAAAAAATGGAATGTATTTGTAATTATTTTCTACATTTAACTAATCTTTTAAGTTTTCCTTTGGATGGTCTAATCTTATGATAATATTTATGGTATAAAATTTATATATTTTAATATTATTTTTAGTACAAATTAGGGGAGGGGTTGCATTAAAAAAAAACAAAAAAACAAATAAGGAAGGGAAAGGGAATCACATATCCTACTTAGAAGGTAGGATTTAATTATGATGTTTAACTGGATTACTATCAAATAATAAAACTAACATAATATGAGAATTTGTTGATGACACATGAAAATTTATTTTATACATGAAAATATTTATAATGTCATATGGTAGTTGCCCAACTTCTTTCTAATTATTCATTTATAATTAGAGATGCCCACAGAACGGGACAAGAACGAGGATAACTTTATCGTCCCCATCACGTCACTCTCCTTAATCCCAACACTGCGAAATTTACTATTAAATTCTGTAGGGATCGGGCGGGGATTTCGCACAGGTAATAATTTGCGGAGATCGAGTTCCCCATGAGAATTATTACTTTTTTTTTAACCTTAATTTAATCTAATATTTTGTTGATAAATTGTCCAAATAGTTAGCTTTTAACATTATTCAAACAATAGTTAACTTTTAGTCATAAATAATTATTAATTTTCAACTATCTTTGAATTTTAAAGAAAATATTTATATGTATGCATTATAAAATAAAATAAATATAAACAAGGAGAAAGAAGAAATGAGAATATATTCTCAGTTTCCATCCCTAAATTTTTTTATTGTCTCAACTCACCCCTCCATTCCCACCTTCTAAAAACAAGCACTC
This sequence comes from Sechiopsis laciniata, assembly GCA_037833695.1. Lineage (NCBI taxonomy): Eukaryota > Viridiplantae > Streptophyta > Magnoliopsida > Cucurbitales > Cucurbitaceae > Sechiopsis > Sechiopsis laciniata. Next base: position 8,345,472 of record JBBMKA010000003.1, read on the forward strand.
ATCGCCCCCATTGAGGGAGGGCGGGACCCCGAGCCGCAGCACCGTGAATAAAATGAATATCATTATTTCTAACCACTCAAAATAATTTATTTTAACCACTCACTTTTAATAGTTCTTCTCTAACTACTCAAAATAAGCCATAATTTCAAATGCACTTCCAAATAAATTATTGTCTTTAATTCCTCTCCATAAAAAATACATTGAAACAAATTTTTTGGTACTAACTCTAATTTATAATTACTTAAAATAATTTTTCGAAATAACAAATCGACCAAACTCTTCTTCCAAAGAACCGTAAAAAAAAAAAAGGAAAAAAACTTTTCCATTCCCGTCCCCCAATTTAATTTTGTTCCTACAGGTACGTCCAAACCAACGAACGATAATCAATTTCAACCCAATTCTATGATTTTTCAGTAGCACCGCCAACCGCTAATGGCTTCCACATATCGCGATCGGACGTCGGAGTTCCGGTCACTGTCGGAGACGCTGAAGAAGATCGGCGGGGTTTCAGCCGCCGTCCATCCACCTCAAAATGAACCATCGGCGTCCGTGCTCTCCGGGTCACCGGCATTTGCACGATCTGATTTCAGCAAGAAGGCATCTCGCATTGGATTGAGAATCCAAGAAACCTCTCAGAAGATTGCGAGGCTCGCGCAGCGTAAGCATTTTTTGCCGCGTTTATGAATCTTGTTTTCATACTTCATCCGAATGTTTTAGGTTTCCTGAAATCCTGTAGTGTATTATGAACATTTAAACTCTACTGCTTTGTTTTGATCAAATTATTGCTTGCTCCGAGTTTTATTTTTGTTTTGTGAGGAAGATACTGCAAATTTAAGATAGTTACATGAAACGTTTACCTACGTTAATGATTGTTTTCGATGTATTCCAATGAATTTACATATAATAATTTCCTAAAGCATTAGTTGATTTACAAACCAGAAGAATAAAGCTCTAAGTCAGCAAATGTTTTGTAATTTGATTTCTATGGGGATTGCGATCTGCATACCTTATTAAATTAATGCTTCTGTTATTTATAAAAGAAAAGGAAAGCTTCTCTCTTAGGAGTGCAAATAAAGTCCCACATTGGTTGGAAGAGAGTGGCCATGGTAGCATAAGTGAGGACAATTATCTCCAACGATATGAGGTATTTTTGGGTAAACCAAAGGCCAAGCCACGTGAGTTAATGCACAAAGGGGATAGGTGGAGGTTTTGTTGTCTTTCTCAATTGGTATCAGAGCTATGGTCTTTCAGTTGTGTTGGAGAAATCCCCATGCTCCGGTTAGAGAGAGTTAGTGAATCTTATAGTCATACAACATTGTGGATGAATTCCAAAACTTGACAAAAAATGCTTAAGGCTGCAAACAAGTATAATTCTATCAATGATTCACTGATAAAGGAGTTAGATGTTTGTTCAAGGGGGAACAGGAGATAGATGGTGCAATGGATGATCGTCGCCATTGAAGAATATCCCACAATTTGATTCGTAATCATTGCAAGATAGTGGATGGATCAGGTCGACAAGGGAGGCTAAAGTGGTATTTTGTTTGAGGGGAGGATTGCTAGGAGTGTAAACAAAGTCTCATATTGTGTACAAAAGGAGTGATTATGGTATATGAGCGAGGACAATTATCTCCATTGATATGAGACTTTTGAGTATAAAACAAAGCAATGAAGGTTATGTCCAAAGTGAAAAATATTATATCATTGTGGGAGTTTGGTTTCCATCACACTCTTCACAATTACACTGATTTTCTCATATCTATTGCCTCTTTTCATTTCTCTTATTTAGTTGTAGAGTATTGGTTGGCATAATAAGTTGTTACTTTGTTTGGACGGACTCACGACTAACATGGGCCATAAATTATCCTTCTGAACTCTGTAGTGGCAAAAAGATCTTCGATGTTTGATGATCCAATCAGGGAAATACAGGAAATGACTGCTTTGATTAAGAATGATATTACATCATTGAATGTAGCTATCTCAGACTTGCAAACCATCCAAGCAATGGAGATAACAGAGGGGAAATATTCTGAGGATAGAGTGGTTCATTCAACCGCTGTATGTGATGACCTGAAGAGTAAACTTATGGGAGCTACAAAACAACTTCAAGATGTGCTAACTACAAGGACGGAGGTTTGTGAAACAAATCAATATATTACGTTCTGTACATAAATTTAGTTTCAAAATATTTTAACCTGTACCCTTATTATAAGTTTTCTATAACAGAATATCAAGGCCAATGAGAGCCGTAGGCAAATATTTTCTGCAAATGCAACCAGAGAAAGTCCTTTTCAAAATCAAGCTAAAACTGTAACTCAACCTCCACCTTGGTCAAGTAATACATCTGGCAGTGCCCAATCATCATTGTAAGTATTCATTGAAGTGACATGCAATGTTGCTTGGCTTCTAATTAACTTAACAGGTTACTTTTTCCATCAACTTTGTTACTTATTCTTTGCCTTCTTATCAGGCTGTCATCAAATGGATCTCAAGTTGGGGGTCAATTGAGGTTTGTTTCATGCTATTAATCATGTCCCTTTTTCTTCTTGTTATTGAAGTGCGGACATCTGAGAGAAAAAAACAGTACTTATTATGCCTATGGTTTTATCAGTTCAGATCATTTATCTGTTTGCTTGTGCTCATTACATGGTTGAAATTAGTACTCCACAGTCATATCCATGCAGTTGGGATTCTTTTTATCTCTACACCTGATGTGCCCTAATGATTTGTAATGAAGTTGCTGATAGAATCTATCACTTTTTATTGATAAAATCTCTAGAGAGAATCTCCCTTAGAGCCAGAGTACAAAACACAATAACTATTTCAATGAAATCCTAACAATGACCTAACAACTCCTATTTATAAACCTAAACCCTAGCCTCTAACTTACTCCCCAAGTAAACCTAATAATAACCTAATTTAATAATAAAAGACTAATAATCCATAAATGACCATTACAATTAAAATAACAAATAATAATTAAATACTAATAACTAAATAAATACTAATAATAAACGGCTCAGATCGTATCAGTTGCATGATGACCTTTTTCACCAATGTAATGCATGCAAGGGATTTCATCATATGTAGCTGATAGCTCAACTAGCACGAAGTGTATGTACTTATGACCAAGATGTCATGAGTTCGACCCCTTGTTGTTGAATTAAAAAAAAAAGAAAAAAAAGAATATGCTTGCCATCTTAACCTAGATATCAATCATAAACATGATCTCCAAATAGTTGTTTGTTGCATAGCTGTTGATGTCATTTTTCATTAATGTTTTCAATTTCTTACAATTTGTCATCCTGATGCTTAGTTGTTTTGCTGGACAACTTTTTCACTCCTTTTTGAAGAGTGGATCTGGTTGCTTAAGTTAATTTTATAATAGGGGTAGTACAGAAGGTGCAGTGCAGACTGCAGTAGAGTAATCTCCTTGTCCTTAACTACTTGTCTTGTTAAGCCAGACGAAGGTTAGCTGTGGAGAGCGCCCCGTCCCAGCAAATGGAAATGTCAATGTTACAGCAGGTGGTTCCTAGGCAGGAAAATTATTCGCAAAGTCGTGCCGTTGCTCTCCATAATGTGGAATCCACCATTTCTGAACTCGGTGGAATCTTTACACATCTTGCCACAATGGTAGCACAACAAGGAGAACTTGCTATAAGGTATCATGTCCTTGCTTAGCTGTTTCTTGTTAAGAAAACGAAAAACGAATGTTACTCTACTGCTTGGTTATCATATCTTTGTGCTCGATGCCCTTTACCTTATTCAAGTCGATAATTAGTTATCGTTTTCACGCCTTTCTTCAATTTTGAAACTTCCATCATCTGAATTAAGTTTGGTTATTGGTTCATCATCAGGATTGATGACAACATGGATGAATCATTGGCAAATGTAGATGGTGCTCGAAGTGCTCTTTTAAGGCATCTTAGCCAGATATCTTCTAATAGATGGCTTCTTATCAAAATATTTGCCATTTTAATAATTTTCTTGATGGTCTTTATTTTCTTGGCATAAACATCAGCTCCAAAACCCAACTTTGCTATCAGTACTATCACTTATCATGAGTCTGATGGTGCCGTTAGTTGGCCCCCTCTTCTGTAGACTTAGGACATTCCTTATCTTAAGGGTTCGGTTAAGTTTACAACGCGCAGCGGCTTCCGCGCTAGCGCGGTTTACACAAATGCATCAATTTGTTTATAATTTTTTTTATAGACTCGAGGATATTCCATATCTTAAGAATCTTACATACTGTATTGTGGGCGAGTTTGGATTTGTCTTGGTATATCAAATTACTACTCAGGATTATAAATTCAATCTCTTCCACCTTATTTTTTTGAATTGTTTGTGCACATAATAGAATTCAAATTCATTGAAGTTCAATCCTCTCTGCTCTACTATGTTAGAACTGTGCTTGATATCTTGAGAAACACATGCCTATTCTAAATTAATGGAATCTCTGTTTAAATGCTCAACAATAGGACACATAACTCACAAAAGGAGCGATGTTGTGCTAACTATAGATTTCATATCCTTGAATTCCCGACCTTGACCCTGACCTTAAGACATATCAACTATAGAATGGGAAGTGAGTCCTCGAGGGGTGGCGTGGTGGTCGAAGACTTAGACTTGGAAGGTTGTTCCCCTCAAGTTCGAGACTGATCTGTAACATTAATTTGTAGACACCTCATGTGTTTCCATTCCTTCGATGTCTTCTAGTGTATGGCCTAGGGACGGATGTGGTTACTCCGAGTATAATGGAGCGAAGCTCTGGTTTCTCGGTTTTTTTAAAAAAAAGGGAAGTGAGATTTTTGGGAGAGTCATGCGTTTGTATTGTGTATTGAGAAAGGGACTTGCTATTAGAGTGTAGATAGAAAGTCTTGGAGCTACAAAGATTGTCCTTTTAGGTAGGCTATGATAGTAACGCTAGGGATTAGAAGCCGTATGTGAATGAACCGTAACCACATCGAGATGAGAGTGTCCTAAGGATATAGAAGTTAAGGTTAAGAAAAGCTTAAAAGAATTGATAACCTATGTCAACAAGGTACATCTTCCTTCTCGGTGATTCAATCATTGAAATTTAAAAGTTAAACGTTCATAGTTTGGAATAATTTTAGATTAAGTGAGAAGTCGTACAAAACATGTTGAAAGGAGGACTCATGTTGGTTCGTAAGGTAGGGACAACCTTCAGTCTTAGAAGCAGTCGAGATAAATAGGTAGGTCGGGCCGAATGCGGTTCGAATTCTGGTTATATTTATCTTCATCTTGAAAAGATTATTGTGTAGTACAAGGCTGAGACAAAATCTCTCATCTTTCAAGGATCAAATCCTAACTTAGCATTATAATGTTTGTATGATTGTTGTACGATGAGAGCACTACACCTCACTTCAAAGCTTTTTGAGAGTGGCACCATGGATTTTCTTGGAAGGAGCAAAAAAGTAAAGTGATCTTTGAAGGTATTGTTTTCTGTGTGCGTTTTTCTTATTTAAAAATTACTTTAAATTCATTTAGAATTTTTTTTTCTTTTTTTTTTTAATAAATAATAATATTATTATTTTGGTCCTCTTATAGTTAGTATGAAGAATTAGATACATTAGTGTTTCAAAAAAAAAAAAAAAAAGAGAATACATTAACCAAACACTTTCGTTAAAAACTATATGAAAATTGGGAAGTTAATCTGAGCATATCTTGAGACGTTTATTCTTCTTATGATTCAAAATTTAATCTCTTATCTTAACTTTGTAACAAAACAAACAAAGAAAAATCAATAGATTGCCACATTCTCTTTTGAAATCTGCTGTCGAATTCTATGATTCAAACATTAGAAACTTTGAAAACAACTTTTATGTGCTTTCATTGAATTCATATTTTATTTCTTTTCTAATTCATAAAATAAAAAAAAATAAAAAAACTTTAGAATTAAAATAGAATACTTTAGATTATGAATTCATGTCATTTTTTCAAAATTAAATATGAATGATATAATATATTATAAATTATATAATATCATAAACTAATAATAACAATAACTGAAATGATTAGTGGCGTGTTGGTTTCATTGTTTGATGGTAATCTAGTTCAAAATCACAGTCACGAGTTCAATCCTAGAAATCGGTATCTGGCAAAATTTCATAACATGTAATATGAATAGATGAAGTTCTAAATTATTAGAGATGACATGTTCAATTTAAAATTCACCCTCAAAATTAGATTGTGATTTCAGACTAGGCTCCCAAAGTTACATCTTTTGGCAGAGTAATATTTGAGTGAAGAAAGGCCCCAATGGCCGACATGGGTTAAAATTTCAAGTCTTGAAGACCATGATGGAACAAGAATTAAAGAAGTGGAGGATTAACCTGTGAAAAGACCCTTTTTTTTATGAGTTGATTACATATAGTTTCAAGGTATTATAATATCTAATTTTAACCAAAAAAAAAAAAATATAGATAGATACATAGAGATATATAGTCCGCTAACACACACTTCAATTATTATCACGGGACACATCCTACAATATATTATTTCTTAGGTAGGTAGTTATCATAGATTGAACCTAGTTATCATCTCTTAAGTCGATAACATTCTTGACTTTTTAGACCACGCTGGTTTAATCTACTTACTAAATATAGAAAAAAAATACAACTACAATCATTTTTTTTTAAAAAAAAATTAATGAATGTAGTAATTGGTATTAATGAGTACTTTCGTATATTCTTTCCTTTTTTTTAATGATAGTGGTATAAGTGAGTATTTATATACAATACTAAAACGTATTAATAACTATGAATGTAAATACATTAAAATCTTCCAATATTTATAATTATTTTGGGAGAATAGCTCGATAGAATTTCTTACCTAAATATTATAGCTCAAGTGTTACCCCAGGTTTCTTTGTTTTTTTTTTTTTTTGGTCATATTTAAAGTACCTTCTAATTTTAATGTGATTTCAATAAAACTATGAGATTCACAATTAAAAAAAAAGTGAGGTGGATCATAGTTTGATTCAACAAATTGGATATTGTTGCTCATATTACATCGTTGACCTATATCCTACACATTAACTAGCAAGACCCTACCACTAAATAATGCTAGTGCTTAATTTCACACACTTGCACAAGTTCAAACATGAATACCATACTGATAATGTTCAACTAATAATATATCTTAGTGACGTGTGGTTACAGGTTTGAATCTCTATTTTTTCAATATTTTTGTATAAAAAAAGAGAAGAAGAAAAAGTAATACCTTTGGGCCATGATAACGAAAATAACTACAATAAAGAATGCATAATAATAAAATCTAGACTTAATCTAATCTAAGTATCGACAAAATGCCGCACATAATTCTATTTTAAGAACTCCTAGCTAGCTAGTTTATTATAACTTCATTATTGTCACCATCACTTCTAACTTAAAATGAGAAAGAGATTCAAACTCATGACCTTTTAATTTGTGAACATATACTTATACTGGTGAGTTATTGTTTTTATTCTCACGATATAACGTAATTATAATACACAATAGCTAGTTTTGATTATGGAAGTGCTATATGTGTCACGTACAACACACAAACTCGAAATTTGGAGAAGGTGCAATCAACGTAGGAGGGGAGATTTATTTAGGCTCATTTGATCTGATTTTTTAAATTTATCTATACCCACTATCCATTACTTTAATATCTATTTTTGATTTTTTTTTTTAAAATCAAATCAAAATTTGAAAGCTAAAAATTTAACTTTTCAATACTTATTTTGATTTATGAAATTTAATTAGAATTCACATATTTCCTTAAGAGAAGATGAAACTATATGTAGACAATTTGAATAAATACAAATTTAAATTTCAAAAATAAAAAACAAAATCCAAAAGATTATCAAAATGGGATCTTATTTATTTATTTTGCTTCTTTTCAAATTTCATTCATTTCATAGCAAAAATAAAATTCCATTTGACATTGAGGCTCAATATTTATTTCTATGCTATACTAATTGCATCAGCTTACACTTAATAATTATCCACTCCAATTCTCTGTATAGTCATAAAATTTTGCTATTTTTGTTCTTTTGTTGGAGCATAAGTATGTCCATCCATTTTTTTCCATTGCTAAAATGGATATGAAATCAATTTGTTGATTTTCTTTTTCCTTTTAAAAGTGAACATATATTTTCAAATCGACTTTTTTCTGAAGATGGAACTGATCATCATTGCTTCGTTAACTTTCAATTGAATTGACAAAATTTGACAAAAACTTCGAATCAAATTTGACTTATATTTTGAATTTATTGCAATTGAATTGATTCCATTTCATCAAGTTAATTGATATTGCTAAATTTTGATTAGCGCTTCTAATTTCTAAATGCTAAATAATTATAAATAGTGTCTTCGACAAATATGCGAATGCTGCTCATTGTAGAAACTAACAAATCCAACGTCATTAAGTGATCATACAAAGTCACAAATTTAAATAATTTGATTCTATCTTATATAATTTTAGATGGGTCCAATCATTTCTAAGCAAACAACTTTTCCCATCATGCTTCTTCATCTTAAAAAGAATTTGTGATTTAAAATATAATTTTTGTTAGAGAACAAATTAAAATGCAAAGTAATAATATTAGTTTGTACATACATAAAATAGTTATTTTAAAAAAAGAATAATGGAAAGTGAGCCTAAATTAATAGACATTCCAACATGTTAACAATCACCAGATTTATGGTTTAAATCTTCTAATTCCTTATATAAAGTAGAGTAATTACTTTTTCTTTATTGAAATAATGACATATTTTTAGTATTATTTAATTAACGATATGATTAATTGTAAAGCTGTTCTTAAATTTTACAATAAAAAAATAGAAGCGAAGCCTTTACAGCTAGCGTGCTTGACTAGCTTATTATATATAGGCATTTTTATTTTTCATTACAAAAGCTTGGGGTGTTTGTTTGCCATATTTTAGGAGGATTTATTAATTTTTTTTCGAAAATTTATATCCAAATAATATTTTACTAATCCTTTCTTATTTTTACTTTCACTCACAATAAATTAAAATGATATAACGAGTGTAATAGGTCCCCAAGGAGTGACACAATAGTTGAAAACTTAGATTTTGAAGACGTGCTCTCCTTAAAGTCTTAGGTTTTCGATGTCTCCCAGTGCCCGACCTAGAGTCGAGCGTGGTTACCTTTATTTAAAACAAAAAAAAAAGAAAAAAAAAAGAAAAATATATATATAAGGAGAGCACGTCTTATATATATAAGGAGATCCAGGTTGGTTTGTCGTCCTATATGGACCAATTCAAATGTTGGGTTGGTCAATCCGCCAATCCCTCCAACTTTATAATGTATTACAACAATTCAATCCAACCCATATATTTCCAATTGGGTTGAATTGATCTCATTTTTTTTCTTTAAGATTTTTTATTGAAGTCAAAATACAATTAAGCCCTAGAAGATTCAACTCATAGTGCATAAATATGAGAAAAAATAAAGAAATAATACATGATACTATACTTAATCATAAGTTATATATCTTATTAGGTTCGAAATTTAACTCAAAAAACATTATAACCCAACCCAACATTTATAGTTTGGATTGGATAGTTCAAATGGATCAAATTGTCATTTTTTTCGTACACTTTGCGTTAAGCTAAAAAAAAAAAAAACAGTAACTATCAATTGACTTCAAATGTATGAATCCCAAACGTATGACTTGATTAGTAAAACTTCAGTGGCTTACTATATGCATTTTGTTTTCCTAAAAAAAAGAAAAAGAAAAAGACTTCAATGGCTTAATCTACAAACTCGACAATTGTTGAACTCATAAAGTATTATCCAAAAAATAAATAAAATAAACCTCAAACTTTATTACACACATTTTACGAACTTGATATAAATATTAGATCAAAAGACATCGTCAACAATAACAGTTGTTTAGCGATATTAATATATATTTGATGATAAAAAAAACCGCAACAATTTGAGTGCGAGAATTTAAACATGCAATTTTAGAGTGAGGATCTATGAATTTCGATTGAGTTCAATATATTTTTGCTAAGCTAGTATTAACTTTTTTTAAAAATAAAGTATAAATCTATTTTTAATTCAATAATAATTGAAAATTAAACATTTATAATATATTTTAACTAAACACGCTCTAACGGTTTCTTTAGGGCATATAGTAATGAGTTCTCAAGATGAAAATAAATGAGGTAGCTACTATGGAAAGATTCTTTTGATTGGACACTAAAGAGGTGTTTGGTTGAAATTTTGGTTGATGGATTAGTTTGAGAAATTATTTTAAGTAGTTAAAATTAAAAGTTGTAGACAAATACTCGTTTCAATGTGTTTTTTATGTGGAGGAGTTAAAGATAATAACTTGTTTGAATGTAAATTTAAAATGAGTAATTATTTTGAATAGTTAAAAAGAGAATGATAAAAAATAAGTGGTTAAAAATGAATTATTTTGATAAGTGAGAAGAATGATTAAAAATGAGTAGTTTAGAAATGAGTAGTTATTTTGACTAGTTATACATGAATGATTAGAAATGAGGAGTTAAAAATGATGAGTTATTTTGAATAATAAAAACGAACAGTTATTTTGAATAGTTAAAAAAAAAACTCGTTTGAATGTAATTTCTTAGTGAGGAATTAATAAATCTTCAATCTAAACCATCTTTAAATATGACAAACAAGCCCCTACGATAAAGAATGGAAGAATAATAAGCATCAACATCTCCTAAGGGGTGATTGAATTTTGGAGTTTGGGAGAGGAAAGGAGAGGAAGAGGAAGTGGAGTGATTTGGAAAGATAAAGTATTTGTTTAGGAATTGATGTTTTAGAGAGGAGATGTTAGAAAACTTTTTGAAGATTTGTGTTTTGGAAATGAAACGTTGAAATTTTTTTTTGGAGATTAGTGTTTAAGAAAGAAGATTTTTATTTTATATTAATTTTTTTTTTATTATTGTAATGAGGTTTGATTTGAAATTTGAAAGAAATAAATAAGTTTGATGAGATATGAGGAGGAGTTGAGAGAAGTTGTGATGTATAACAAAACAAACACGGGATTAGGATACCTTTCTCTCCTCTCATCTCCCAACCCTTAAATCCAATCACCCCTAAGATATTTAAATGTCAAGTGGATATTTTGTTTTAGAAATTAAATAAATGGATATTTTAAAGATTGAATTGCATGATAATTATATATATTTATATAAAGCATGGAAGAAATAATCAACATCATCATCATTTTGAACTTCTTTTTGAAGTGTACCCATATGATTGGTATTCCCACATCTCAAGTTCTCAACATTATTTTTTCTTTTATTTCTCCCTAATTCCCAAAGGTATATTTTAGGGAAATTTACTCCCCGTAGCAACTTTTCCACCTTGTATTTTAATTATAATAATTTTGTTAAAATATTTTATGTATAGTACATTTTGGTTGCATTTTAAAAAAAAAATCCAATTCTATCCTTCAACCTCCCTTCCGATGCTTCTCCCCCTTCTCTTTCAATGTGGACTTTTCTTAATTCTTCCTCTTCTTCTTTTTATATTTGCAAGAGTTTTGTTTACAATTTTCTTTTTTCTTTTTCTTGCTTCGCTTTGTGTACTTTGATTTTTATTTTAGATTCTCAATTTTCATAAATTTCCGAGTATTATACTTTCAAAAATTAATAGTTATTATTTGAAAAAAAAAATAAAATACACATTCTATCCCATTTTTGAAATCTAGCCTAAATTTGGACTTCAATTATTTCCGGCAACCAAATCCTCACTATCGTTGAACATCGGAACCAATTGAATTTCACAAATTCATTTTTCAAAGACAACAAATCTTGTTCAGCCTTCAGATCGATTTTCGTCAATTACTTCTCGAACGATGGTTGCACGCTCTGATCAAGTTTCATATCGTCGGCACAGGCCGCGAAACCTCTGGTTTGTCTTCACCAGCCGCCACCAACGTAGCCGCCTCTAGTACTACTTGTTCATTGTCGGGTGGAGGCCCGTTGATTGGATGGTTATCTTCGTTGACTATGATTTTTTAAGTTGAAGTTAAAGATTGCTCGACGATCGAGTTGCATGAGCAGATGATTGGAATGAGGAGAGGTTGACTGGAGAAGAGAAGAAAAATGGCATTGAGTCAATTGATTGAAGTATCGGCGAACTGATTGAATCTATTAGCGAACTAATTGAAGGCTATCAGCTGAAAAATAATTTAAGGTTATCGACTGAAAACCGAAGGCTATTAACTGAAACTAATTGAAGGTAAACAATTATAAATTGATTGAAGTCAATCATTTGAAAATTGATAGAAGGCAATCAGTTGAAAATTGATTTAAAGCTATCAGTTAAAAATTGATTGAAGACTATCAACTAAAACTGATTGAAGGATGTCAGTTGAAAATTGATGGAAAACTATCAGTTGAAAATTTAGATTGAATTCTATAAGTTCAACTGATATAAGTCAATCGGTTTTTTAAATAATAGAAGTCAATTAGTTCAACTGATATCAAGTTTTTTTAAGTGATATAAATCGATCTATATTTTAAGTTACATAGTGATTGAAGATACGTGTAAATTATGGTTAAAAATAGAAAATTATGTCCCAAATGAATTAATTTGAAATCATCATTTGCTAAATCAAATTAGATTGAATTCTATGGGTTCAACTGATAGAAGTTTATCGGTTCAACTTATAAAAGTCAATCAATTTTTTAAGTGATAGAAATTAATCACTTTTTAAAGTTGCAATATAATGATTGAATACATAATGATTAAACAGAAATATGAAAATACCTAAAACTTGTCAAGACATAGTATATTTAAAGACATTGTTACATAGTGACTGAACTTGAAACATGAACATAAATATATTGATTAAAGACATAGTGATTGAAAGCTATTAAATTGAAAATTGATCGAAAGTTATTAGTTAGAAATTGATTGAAGTCTATCAGCTGAAAATTGATTGATTGAAGGCTATCAACTAAAAATTGATTGAGGACTATCAGTTGAAACTGATTGGATGCTATCAATTGAAAATTGATAGAAGGGTATTTTGGACATTTTACAAGAAACGCCCCATTTTTCTCCCATATATGAAATATTTTCAAAAACCTGCTACTATTGATGGTATTATTTTCGTTTTTTTTACTATTCATGTAAAATCCCCTATACTTTACCCAAAAAAGTAGGTAATTGGTTGAGAGTAGAAAATTTATAGCATCAAATATTGTTTTTGTTTTACACTAGTATTGCATGGACACTTGCTCTCTAAAATTTGGCATAAAATTAATTACCTCAAACTTTAATAACCTATCTTCTTCTTTTTTTTTTTTTTTTTTTTTTTTTGAGAATCATGACTGAAATCAATCATGTTTAGCATAGTCCCTTAAATACAAACCTAGCATGTTAATTTCCTTTAAAAAGTAAGAAAATTAGAGCGCGAGCAAATCGTTTAAAATATAAATGACTTTTTTCCTTCGAATGGTTTGGTTTACCCATATCTTTTATTTAATCCAACTAGCTTAATATATATTGCCTGTGTTGTGCTTAAGCATCATTCTTTTAGTCTAAACAATAGTTACAATATTAAAATTAGTAGTGACGTTAAATACCAGATAACTCTATTTATTTTGAATTCTCCAAAAGTTTATGAACTAAATAAATATATTTCTTAAAGTTAGTATCAATTCAATTGATTAAAGGTATATATTATCAATAGATGCTTAGAAATTCAAATTCTCCAAGGATTCAAGTTCTAATGTAACCTAAAAATATGTATTCAAAGTCGGTAATTATTAGTATACAACAAACATGTAGATTGGATCTTGTTTTAAGCCGTTAAATTGTACCCAAACATTCAAAATCTTAGATATGTTCAAACTCAAATCAAACTTGGAGTGAAATCAATTAACAATAACTAAGAAAGAATATAAGTTTTGAAAGGGAAAATTTTGAGATAATTAGGATAATGATGATGGGTGGTGGTGCAAAATTACCAAAATGGGTTCAGAGCCAAAGCCATGCAGATTAAGATTAGGATGAATTATTGGTCAAGATCCCAAATGAAAAAGAGAGACAGGGAGCATATTTAGGAAAAGTTTTAAATAAAGATCATAAGAGCTAATTCACAAGTTTTTGGGGTCCCTCCATCCACTATACCATAAGTTCATTAATTAATTTTTCCCATATATTATAACTAAAAGAATAAGCACTATTTGATGAAACTACTCATACCAAGATTAAATTCACTCAACTGATTAAGACTTTGATTCTACTAATTAACCTTTTGTTAATTTGACTTCAAAAGAAAGAATTAAATTATTTGATCACCAAAGTCCCATCTAACAATTCCTTCTTTTTTATTTCAATCATTATCTTTTCTGGGCCATGAGTATTTGATCAAACATTTCAAAGAATATGAGAGGAAAGGCTAATGAATTTTCAAATCTTTTAAACTATAGAGAATAATGTTTAGTACACACAAGATTTAGATGATAAAGGCTAGAAATTACGAATAAGCTAACATATTAAAATTATTTAGGTTTATGATCAGATTAAATGTATTAAACTATTAATATAATATTTAATCAACATGAACACTATAATAACACTAGTAGAATCGAGGTTACATCAGCTAGTTTATTAAGATATTTTGAGTACTCTAGTAGAATAAATATTGATTTCTATCCTAATAATAAATAAAAAGAATCAATTTTATTCAGTTAACTCAATTTTCATCCTTTTATAAAGGATTTAAAATCTTCATTAAACAACAGTTGAATCTTTACTAAAAATAATTGTGAAAGAGAGATGTAATCCCTTTTCAACTCTAAAATTCTATAACAACCACAAATTATAAAAAGATTATGACAGTAAAATGCCATAATCTTGCTATTCACACTTTATAAAAATATATGTTTGAAGATTTCATCATCATGCAATTGTGCCTAATTTTCTTTAAGAAGATTCTAAATGGTGTCATTATCTAAAATTATAGGACCCTCTTGCAAATGGGTATTTAGTAAAAATGAGTAATCTAAGTAATTAAGATGACTTCCATTTTAATCTATAACCCATTATTTGTTTTCACTTGATTGTGACAAGGGCTTTGAGAGAAAGATATGTATTAAACACTTTTTTGTTCTTTTATGGTATCCATATCCAATTGGAATATATTTGTTTATACTTTTGTGATAGAATACTGTGTATAAGCTAAGCAAACACAAATTTAAGATCCATCTAAAAGTTGCACTTTATTTTTCAACCATAAATTTGATGTCTAAATTAAAGCTTAGAGTACAATAATAACAATTTTGTTTTTATAGACTTAGTGCCTTTTCGCTGATATATACACTTTATAAAATTGTCAAGGAGAAATTTAGTTAGCATAGAAATATAGTGATTATAAATTGACATATTCGAAAAAGAAAACCTTTTTCAATTTTTTCATGAAAGTAAAAATATCGTAGATTCATAAGTTTGATTTAGGAGATTCGAATCTAAACTCGAGATTTTAAAAGAAGTATATTTTCGAAGTCCAGCTTTCGACTAACTGTCCTGTCTCTCGTAGATAGTATATGCTATCAAAGGTATAAAGTTCAATTAAATTAATTATTAATGAACTTACCTTAAATCATTATTTTTAAGAGAATTAAATTATTTGGATGATTTATAGGATGCGAGTTCGCCATCAAGATTTATTAAGAGTTAAGAAATGAAAAAAAAAAATTTATTTTATTTATGTAAATCTCGAACTAGGTTGAATTGATGATCATTTGTTTTCTCTCAATTTCTTCCTAGTGACCGAAAAAATCCTCTCATTTCCAATACCATCTTCTTTTCAACAAATTGGAGGGTAAGATGGAAATCTTTCTAGTTAATCGAAGTATATATGTATATACAAATTTATCCAGATCTCTACATTAATATGATATAGTCCACTTTGACATATGACTTTCTTTTTTAATTCACCAAAAAGATCTCATACCAATGAAGATGTTTGTTCTCCTTTATAAACTCATGATCTATCATTTATTTAACTAGTCATCACTTTTTTTGTATTATATAT
>JBBMKA010000003.1:8377376-8394876 GCA_037833695.1 Sechiopsis laciniata
TAGCTCTATAAATAGTTAAATTCTATGCTAAAAACCCATCCAAAACTTAGATTAATTTATTTTTTTCTCCAAATCTTTAAAGTTATCTCTCCTCTTATTCATTATCATAATTCGAGTTCTCTCTTCTATTTTGGTTAAAAGGGTACATTTATCATTTTAAGTTGTAAATCTTTTATCTTTATGGCATCAATATATAAACATCAAATTTTTAGTGGGCCGCAATTGATTGGGCTGTTGGGCCCAATACTCGAGTCCTTCGGCTGCCCCATATTTAACAAAGATTCAAGCACGATCTCTAGCCCAAGCCCAACACTAACTACGACATATCGAACTTTATGGCCATGGTTTTTTTAAAAAAAAAATAAATTTTTAATAATTTTATTTCATTAACTTTTTATGATTTGAATTCGTTCCCCTTTCACCTTTTAACGATTAAGCTTCACAAACATCCTTTTGATTGTCAGCCCCCACACACCTAACAAGAAAATAAAAGGAAAAAGCTCATTCGGCTCCACATATCTAACAAGATTTTTGAGGACTTAGCAACTTTTACTTACAAAATAGAAATCTAATGCGAAATTTATATTCATAAAAAAACATCATCAACTTGAAGGGACGCATCTTAACCGACTTTGATATTTAATCATCGTAGATTAACTTAGATGTCAAGAGATATTGAGAATCAAAAGGTTATGAATTAAATATATGGTGGTCACCTACATGACTAGATATGATTTATCTCGTAAAAATAGTTGAAGGGCACATTATGACACTCACCAACATAATTAAAAAAGAAAACCAAATTTGATATATATTGCATACACTTATCATTCAATATAGATCATAAGCCAGCTACCATATGCATGGGGTTGGCTTTCTCTTCCATACACTAACAAAGATAAAAAGGGATTTCTTTTTTCTTTTTCATCCATATATATGGCATTATTAAAAGAAATTGGGTTGTGGTTGACAAATGGGCTGTAAAGAAAAGGAATAATAATTATGCAAAAGAGATGAGGGCAAGAGGGGGTGTGTGGGATTGAAGATGGAGATGGGTGATTGAGAAAACATATAAAATAAAAACCCCATCATGTCCATGCTTGCATGTCAATCCCCTTTTGAATTTGTCCTCTTAAAGATTGAAAGTGATGGTCATGTGCCTTCCAAAAACACCCTCCCCCCATTTCTCCTCCTTCAATACTTTCATTATGTGTTTCATTACTTTCCATTTCCTCTCCAAGTTTCCCTTAATCCCAACATAATCCCTCTTTCTAATTTGTATTCCTTCATATATTTTTTTTTGGTCATTCATCTCTATTTGATAATAATTTCGTTTTTTTTTTTTGTTTTAGATCGTTTTGATGTATACATATTATTCGACTATTATAGTATTGTATACAAATTACAACTTTTACATGTTACTTAACCATTTTTGTTTTAGTACACCTTTGTATCTAATTTTCCTTTATTTTTCTATCAATCATATATGACAAGAGAAAAAGTATTGGCCAACAAAAATAAATGAGATGATTGTCTTCTTTATTATTGCAAATTTCAGAAATGGACGACAACTTTGATAAAACATTGGTTGTACTTACCCTGACGGGATGAGTCGACGGTTTAGCCGACGGCTATCCAATTTTAGTTGACACTTTTAACTGTTGGTCAATACCTTTTCTGTTGTACTTTATGATAAGATGTGTGTTGGATGAGAAATTTTATTTTTTGTTTTATGCCTTTTAAATATCACTAAGTATCGTGGTTTTGGATTTCCAATTAAGAGATATATTGACGGTTGGTTGACGTCGGCAACTAGGTAAATGTTCGTCAAAGTTTGTTGACGATTAGGCAACGACAAGAAAACCGTTAGATATACCTTAAACGATGACTTTAATGCCTTTGTACATAGGTTTTACCGTCCTAATTTTGAATATTAGATTTGTTTTATGTATTGAGTATTTGCTTCAAATTCACACATCTTTCTCTTAATCATAGATAATTATTTTGTTAGCTTTACAACTTTTAGATAACATTAAGCCTTCTTAGAGTTTTATATATACATTTTCTAATAGTTTGTTTCATTCCTTGTTTTTAGCTTATATTTTCTTTTTCTTTCTCCTAATCATAGATCTCGGTACATATAATTGTGTTGGATGATTATCAGTTTATTTCTTGTTTTTGGTCTTTTAAATACTGTATTATAATCAATAGTTTTATGTTTTTATTATCATTTTTTTTCATCCGTAGGATGGGAAAGGAGAAACCCTAATAAAGAAGCTTTTCTAGAAGTGATAGAACTATTGAAAGGGGAAAAAAAATGGAATAACATGATCTGTTTTGAATAAAATTTCCACGAAAGTGGAAAAGGGAAATTGATAAAAATAAATAATTCATTACTGTTTTATTCTAAAAAAAATATATATTTATATAATATTAAAAGATGGCTACTTTTTCCTCTCGTCTTGTGAAGAATGAGTGGCCATGTCTGTCTCCTATTTCCTCCGCAGGAAGCAATAAAGTTAATGTCTATAATTCAAAAGAAATAACTGTGTTGTGTTGCTGTTGTTTCACTTTTTTCATTTGTAATTTACATAGGGGAGTTTTTATTTTTATTTTTTTTTTCCAAAACAGAGAGAGAAAGAAATAAATGATAATTAAATGGTACTTTGATTTTGATTGTTTAATTAATTGAGGTTTAGGAATCCAATTTGGTGGAATTGAAAATGATTGGTAGAGGGATATGCAAGTTAGAGAGAAAAAATCATAAAAAATTTAGTGGGTTTGCCTTTATGAATTCCTCAATGTTGATTATACACAGAGCAATTATTTAGGGTTCCTTTCTTTTGCCTAATATATATGCACTTATTTTATTTTTAAAAAAGGAAAAACAATAAATTTCACCGAGCTAAATCTTCTTTTCATTCACTTCCTGAGTAAATTATATATTTATATGGTACTAATAAAGTAAACATAATCTCGCTATAGTTTACAAAAATACAATACAGTAATATTTTCTAGTAAACTATATTTATATGGAACTAATATAAAGTTTAAATACTCTGTATTGATTATCAAAATAATAATAATAATAATAATAATATGAATTGAAAATGATAGTATATAATAACAAAAGGCTTAATTATATTTCTTATGAGGTGTTTGGCTGCAAGTGAGATGAGATGAAATGACAGAAAAGCTTTGGTTGGAGTGGAGAGAAAGGAGATGAAATGTTGTATAGCACTTTAAGTGAAGATATTTTAATTAAAGCATTTTTGTATAGCAGATTCTGGTTACATTTTGTTGAAATACCCATTCTACCCCTATCACCTATGTTGCATATGCCCTTCTTCCCCTCGCCAGAGTCCGCCATAGAGTCGTTCAAAGCTTAGAGACGAAACCTACCGCGTGAGAGATTGAAACCACCAAGAAACGACAAAGCTAGGACCATCGCGACACATGCCAAAAACTCATGACAAAGGCCGAGTTTGCTAAGCTTCTATATACATTGAAAACAATCAATTTACTAGATTTTAAGTATGGATATTTTGATCATTTTACAGAAACTGATTTATTTTTCTATATGCGAAATGTTTTCAAAATTGTGCTATACATCATTTTCTTTTTCTTTTTCTTTTCTAGCTATACATGAAAAATCCTCCATTTCTTACTTATTAAGAATATTAATCGATCTTTCATACATGTTATTTAGGAACTTGAATAGTTAAAATAAAGTTTTATGCTTTCCAAACGTGGTGGCCTCATAGCCACATTTCATCTTTTTGAAAGTCTCTATTAATGTGGATTGTTCATCTAACGTACTATTTCTTTCAAACAAAAGTATGGTTTGTTCAAGTGTCATATCCTCCTAATATTCAAATTTCTTCAACGAAATTTCTTGAGAAAAGACAGAGATTTTTCCTACTAGGCTTATGAAATCTATCTAGACCAATAAAAATGTTGAGAAAAACGTCTCATTAATTATTATAGAATAAGTATATTAATTATTATAGAATAAGTATAGTTAAAAAATGATTGAAAGTTTTAAAGAAAGTAGGGGTGATTTCGGTTCGGTTTTTGTCGGTTTTGTGCCAAACCGACAACCGAACCGATATGCTCGGTTTTGAATAATTGGATCCGAACCGATGTCCAATATAGCACAAAACCATTGGATCGGTTTTCATTTGGTTCGATTTTTAAATAATTGGAACCAATCTGAACCGATGTCCAATATATTAATAAATCAAATAACAATTTTATTATAAAATTACATACATTTAAACCCATCCTTTTTTTTGAAAAATGTAGATTTAAAAAAAAAAATAAATAAATAAATTCTAGTAGGTCTATACATGAAAAGTTAAAGAATTTTCAAAAAAAAAAAAGTAAATGAAAAAGTGGAGTGAAACTAGAAAAGTGCAAAATCTCTACAATTAAAGGAGAGAGAAAGAGTAGGATGTGTGACCATTTATTATTGGGAGTTTATTAAGACAAAAAATACTCTTAAAATTGTTTCACAAGTCCTGATCGACCCTAGGTCGTTCAAAAAATAGTTCAAACATTCACCAACGGGCCACTGATACAATTTAGAAAAATTATGCTTTGAATAATATATATCACAAAATTCGTTTTTAAGATTTAAATACACATTTCGGTTCAGTTCGGTTTTTATTGGTTTTTAACATGAAATCCGAACCGAACCAATATTTTCCAGTTTTTTCAAATTTCGAACCAATATATCCAATTTTGAGCTAAAAAACCGAACCAATCTATTGGTTCGGTTCGATTCTATTCGCTTTTTCGATTTTTCGATTTTTTGTTGCACACCTAAAAGAAAGTAACTAAATAAGAATACGAAATTTTATGTGAAAACACTCTAAATCGTAAGAAAGAGAAACAATAACTTTCCTTTGTAAAAAAGGTTAAAATAATACATAATTCTCTTCTCGACCTTAATTATAAATACTTTTTTCAAAATTTCGTTCATTTACATTATTTTCCCACTATTGCAGGATAATATCGAGAAAGAATTTAATTAGAATTAGTACATGAAATTTCTTAATGTGACTGTCATCTTCTAATATATACGGTCAAAAACTCAACATAAAATATCCCTCAACTTATATTATTTTTGTTTTTATTTGTTGTATAGGATAACGAATTAATTAGGCGAGGTTTGGTTTTTTAAATTTATATTTATTTTTACTTAAATTTCTTATGATATTTATCTTTTCTATAATGTAGTCATATTTATTTTAGAAAGTATGCGAATGTTAACTAAATTTCAAAAATAAAAATAATTTTTTTAAAGTTATTTTTTTCTTTCAAATTTTCACTTGATTTCAAAAAATATAGGTAAGATGTAGGTGTTCAAGTACAAAAAAATATATGATAAAATAATTGTTATTGATTTAAATTTTAAAAACAAAAAACCAAATGATTATCAAACAAAACCTTACCAATAGAAATCTGTTTTCTTTCCAACTCTATAAAATAGTAAAATAAAGATCCTTGTGTTAAATACTATGACATTGTTTCGATTGTTCTAAACTAGAAGAATTATTTTTGAAATTCTTTTCCGTGCACGTTTCTTGTGTGCCTTATAAATGAGAAGTATCTTTTTTTTCAAACATATAGTTTTCATATGTCGACCAAACTTTAGAGCTTATGATAATTTTGTATTCATTTAAACATGTTATTTATTATGCGAGCATTTATCCTTCAAACAAGCTTTTTTTCTCGTCCATTGTCGGCGCATGAATTCATGTCTTTTAAGAATAACTTTCACATATTTTCTCATACATTTTGTGTTCGATTTTGACAACACAATAACATACGACTTATTTTGTTTATATAATTATATCAATAGTAAAAGACATTAATTTTTATACATGAGTTTGTAAGGACAAGAGGATGGATAATTTTATTTATAATATTGGGAGGAAGAAGAGTCAAACTAGGAAACATGCATTTTTTTTTCCTAGCATACACATTATTCAACTTAATAATCAGTGACAAATTTGGATTGATAAGGAGGATCCTCTCCACTCCTTTTTCTCCTTTACTTTTGTCACAAAAAATTAACACGTGCTAAACATGCCTCAATTCATTCACCACAAAAATATATTAGTAAACAACCACCCTTTATAAAAGCATTGTTTTTATTTTTATGTCTATCTTGTATTATAATAATAATTATTATTAATATTATTAATAAAACAACTTTTATTAAAATTAATTTCAAACTTATTTTAAAATTTATCAAAAATATAAAAATTTAAATTAAACATTTGATTATATAGTATAGAACTATTTTTTCAATTTTAATTAAGAGAAAAATTTGATGCACAGGGAACTGGTGGTGCCTTTTTTATATATAAAAAGGTTTATGTGACATTTTTTTTAGTATAAAGGGAGATAATAAACCCTATATAGAGAATATCACTATTTTCGAATAAACGAGAGTCAAATATTCATTTTTAAGATGAAATCTGTGAGTATAGTATTAAATTGGTTTACAACTAAATAATAAAATTATTATGCTACGACTAATGGTTAAAAATACGTGTCTTTAAATAATTTATGCACATTTATGAATTAGGAAGCTTTTGTTTTTTCTTTAAATCTTTAACTAATATATAAAAGAGAGGAATTTAAATCATACATCAGCATGCACATTTAATTATTAAACATCGTGAAATAGTTTAATAGTTAAAATTTTTTTTAAGATGCTTAAGATAATGATTCAATCTATAATAATTATCGAGAATGAATCGATGTCACGTCAAATTTATATAAAATATGTTCAGGGGTAAAAAAAAAGCACACGTGCAGTGCAGGTGTGACAGGAGTGAAATAGAGCATTGGAAAGTGTTAAAATACGACAAGAGACATACGCCATTGTGTTGTTTGATAATATTGATGATGTTGATATCTGTACACAAAATCCTTTCGCTTTTGTTTCAGATTCCCACACGTGTGTGCTTCAGACCTCGTGTCTCCCATCTCACCATTTTCACTCTCTCCTTCCTTTTTGTCCACTTCAATCAAATATTAGTTCGAATCGAATATGATTATTTTCTTAAATTCCTTTTCAAAGCTAATTGATAAAATTAACAATAATAATTCACTTTTTTCTTTTTTTATAAAAATGATGAAATCATGAAGTGACTCAATTTGTCAAAAAATGTCTTGAATACATAAGGTGATAAGTTCAATTCATGGTAATCACCTACTTAATAATTAATTTCCTATAGATTTTCTTGACATCCAAATGTTGTAGGGTCATGATATTTCGTGACATTAGTCAATATGCGCGCAAGCTGATCCGAACAGTCACGACTATAAAAAAAAAAAAAAAAAAAGAGACAAAGTGAAAATCTCTAACATCTTATAATTAGTGTTTATCTTTTCATTATCTTTGTAATCTTATTTAATCATTTTTTATTCTTTTTAATAATCACTTATCATTCTTTTCATTAGTAATATTTTGGTTCTCATCATTATTATTTTTTGATATTCCAAACACGTGCAATTGTTTCTTGTAATCATTTTTGTACTCCAAACATATGTAGTTAACGGTTCACGATCTTAATTATTTTCTTCATCTGAAACATAGATAATTATTGTTTCTCATATTTACATTTCCTTCATAATTATTTCATTCTCCTTACTTCAAATGTCTCTTAAAATATATGTTTCGATTTATAATTTAGATAGGTTATTTAATTCAATATCTCGATTTTGAGACGAAATGAGTAGACATTATGGTTAATCTTTTTACCGTGATTAGTTGAGCTAGAGTTTCCTTAGCATTGTGAGTGTTCTGTAAATATCATATATAAGAAATGTTTGGGTGGTTTGATTACTCTTGAAGTTCATTGTTCTTTGTTATATTGTGAATGAGAGGCTTATCCCATAAATTAAGCGAATGGATGTAGGATTTTATATCGAACCACTATAAATTTGGTGTGCTCTTCTCCTCTCCTTCTCTATTTTGTTATTTATCTTATTTGTATCCAATTTGAATTGAAATAAGGAAGAAATCAGGATAGATTTCTTTTACATAGACAATATGTGAGCATATGCAAATAGTGACTCAAAGATGATGGCTTGCCTGCCCAGAGTAGAAGCGCCCAAGACTATGTCCACAATTTTTTTTTAAAATACAAATTGAGGGAGAGACCACAAGTGCCGCTACACAGAAGGTATCAATACTCTCAAATAAATGAGAGACAAATAACGATTTTTAAATTCAACTTGTAATCATGGTGTTCAACTTTGTCCAACAATCTTTACTTTCCATTTGACCAGACTATTTTGATCAAAACTATGTTTAGTGTTTAAAAATATATATATTTAATTTGAATTATGTTTATATTTCACTTGGAAATCACTATCTACAAATTTATATTTTATTAAATACATAAGTCATCCACTAATTCTTAAAATGGATTGCCAACGAGAGTTGCTCACCGATATTAATTTATACCCATGATCAAGATCATCGATTTGAATCCTCCACACCACCAATTATTCTAATATGAAAAAAAAAAAAAAAAAAAAAAAGCTTAACACAACCATAAAATAAATATATATTCTAAAAATCCAAGTCCCCCATGATACTTTTTTATTTTTAAAATTTAAACTTACAAAACATTAATTCAAGCCATGGGTTTATTTGTTTTGTTATGTACTTTCTAAATATATTTTCAAATTTTAAATTAGTTTCATTTCTTAAAATTAAATATTTGAGAAATTAGTAAGATTGAATTTTATATATAAACCCAATCAAGACCTCCGTCATTAATAAATTAGATGGGAAAGAATAAATAATTTTGGTCCCATTTACAGAGGGAATAAATGTTTTTGCCATAGGATTTTATACAAGATTTTGTGGTCCTTTTTTCTATTTTATGCATATTGTAATAATCTCAAACTCCATTAATTTTCTTTCAACTTCTTGCTACAAATTATTACTATTATTTTTTAATGTGTGCAATTAATATTATCCACACCATACCCCACGAATTAAAAATAAAATTTTATAAATGTAAATATATAATTTAATCTTCAATTCTGACGTTTTCATTTCAATATTTTATGCATAATAATTTTTTCTTCCAATTGAGATATTTTTTTCCTATTGTTGTTGAGTTGAATTTTACAGAATACTTGAGCAAATTGTATCCTTGTAAGTTAAAATCTTCATAATTGATTCTTTAAGTTTAATTAAACAAATATTTTTATTACTATCAACCAATCGGATGGATCAATTGATAATTAATAAGTTAGAAATTCAAATCCACTCATTTCAAATGTTGTTGAATTTATTTTATTTTTTTTTTTGAAAAGAAAATAAATTAATTATTAACTTACAATATAACACTTTTTTTTAGATATACAATATAACACATAACTCTACTCATCAAATAAAATTGAGATTTTTTTTAGACCAAGAAAATTGAGGTAATACCCATTAAAAAAAAAAAAAAAAAAAAAAAAAAAAAAAGAAAAGAAAAAAACTTCCTTATGATTGATTTTAACGATAAAACTCAATTTGGATTTTCTACCCTAATGAATTAGTTTTGATTTTTTTTTTTCTATAGATGAAAATATTTTTTCATTTCTTATTATATATGCAAAAACCCCCGAAGATAATCCAATTTAATCTTACAAAATGAAGAAAAAATATTAAATTTCAAAAAAATAAAATAAAATAAGAAAAACGAAATTGTAATAATTGTTAGGCCTATAAAAATGAGGGCATTTTGTGTCGGCAAGATGCAACATATATATGAATGTGACATTAAATTATCAATGTCCCACGTTACCAAAAGGAAATGGTACCTAAGAGCTACGAATATATAGTTTTCAAAAAAAAAAAAAAGAGCTACCTATATATCTAACTTTTTTTTTTTTAGAATAACCAATATATCTAACTGCCCTCCTACCTTATATTATAATTTTGATAATAATTTTTTCTATATAAGGAATAATTTTTTCTTATCATCTTAATATATTCTAACTACATATTTCTTTTTTTTATTATTCTTTTTTTTTAAAACACATTCCTTATTTTTGGGTTCAAATTATGTTTGGGTGAGTGACCGTTTTATTATACAAAATGGGTAAAAAAAAAATTGTGTTTTCTAGAGTTTTGTATATTCTTACGCAATGTTTGAATTTTTCAGCAACTGTTTTGAAATTAGTTTAGACTATTAACTGATGGAGATAATTGATTTTGGGTGGACAATTATTCATGAAATGATTGAATTTCGCCATGGACAAAAAATATTTATCGTATCTCTAAAATATATATATATATATCGTATGTACAATCATTTTAGCTAATCTTTCGAGATTGACCCTACATAATTATTGTTATAACTTATTTATTTACTTTTTTTTGGAAGGATTTGAATTATGAATATCTAGGAATATGCAAACAAATAATTAAAAGGAAAATACTGTAAAAAAAAAAAAAGGAAAACCTCGAATTCAACATAGCTATAATTAAGATGTCGTTAGAGCTGTTGATTATAACTATAATCACAAGGTTACATGTTCGAATCCAATCCTCTTTCCTCCTATTTGATGTATAAAAAACATAACTATAATCAAAGTCATAAAAGTTTTTTTTTTTTTTTTTTTTTGAGAAATTCATAAAAGTTAGGATATAAGTTGTGTAACATAATTTATGTACTAGGCAAAGAAAAAAGAAAATAGTCAAAGATAACTTATTTACTAATTTGGTATAATTATTCTCCATTTTTTTCTAAAAAATATTGTCCATCTTTTTTTTTTATTATTATTATAAGTTGGGGGAAGGAAATTACAAATACAAGACCGAACTCGTGACCGTGGAATGAAAATTGATTAACATCAAACCAGATAATTAATCCCGTCACTGCACCCATTCGGTAAAATATTATCCATCTTGACTCTATCTTATTAATTTTAAATACATATTTATATATATCGATTGAATTATTACTTATTCTTTTTTTTTTTTTTTTGAGTTTACAACAAATTGAAAGAGGGGATTCGACAGATGACCTCTTGGTCATTGAGCTTAATGACCTCTTGGTCATTGAGCTTACATTGATGTCACGTTTAATTCTACCTTATTAATTCTATTATATCAAATGAAAGTATAGTTTAAAAATAAATGAGAATTCTTTTCCAAAAAAAAAAAAACAAAACAAAAATAACTTCTTTTTTTTTTTTTTTTAACAAGAATAACTTTCTTAGTCAGTTTAGAAACAAAATCGAGACAATAGGTTAACTTTAATTTCTACAATTTAACTCAAATCAACTATTATGGATTTAAGAATATCTTTTATTTGCTGTTTTCTTTTCTTTCAACTTTTGGAGGGAGAAAATGTTTAATTTGAGTTAAAATACTTTTTTTTTTCGTAGGTTTAATTTTAATTTATATTTTAAATAAAATTTAAAATTATTTTTGTAATAAATTTAAGGTTAATTTATTTTCAAATTAGTTCAACAATAATAATTTTAATATATATTTATAAAATCTATAAAAGTAAAACTAATGGAAATATTTTAAAAAAAAAAGTAATAAAAACATATTGTAGAGACCATTTTAAACTTTATTAAAAATATAGATATTAAAAATATAGTGTGATCTCCAACCGTTGAAAAAAAAAATCTATAAGAAACAAGTATCGACATTAACTATTTATGTTGTTGACATCTATTGTAGTCAACTTAATATTATAAGCACTAACGACTAGGTTTTCTGTCGTCATAAACACATATTAATGACAATTAATACACGTTATTGTTTCATTTTGACAATATTTTAACAGCAAGAAAAGAGGAAGGCAACCATTAAAAGATTGAGATAAAATATAATTGAGACATTGAAGAAGATGAATATTACATCGTAGCAACTCAATCATTTACACACTATGACTATCAATATAATACTAACCTAGATTTTGACCTAAGCCCAATAAACCTTACACCAACGCTCTAAGATATTTATAATTTAATAAAAACAAATTATTGTTAGTCAATGACCGCCATTCACCTACCAAAATTTTTATAAAAAACAATGGTTAACCAATGAATAAATTAAATGAAACTTAATTTATAAACTCAAAAGCTACATCACTTATGCCCAATTTAACAATAAAAGTATTTCAAGTTCGAACTAAAAAAAACATTCAAAAAATGACTAGATACGAAGTATTATTATTCTAGAACAAAAATGAAAACTTATACCAATAGTTATTGCTGCAACCTTCCTCACTTTCTTCTAGTTATTTTCAAAACGCAATAATTTTCACTATAATTAACATCTATGTCATTGACATAGACGATTTTTATGGTGACAGTTAAAGTAGTCGATATAAAACTACAACTATCAACATAGAGATTCTCTATAACAAAAATTGTAACCGGTCATAAACATAAAACGTTATTTATAGGGATAACCAATAATTCTTATTGAAAAAACTTTTGAAGACAGAGTATGTGTATATATATATATATATATTTATAGTGATATTTTAACCTATAATTTCTTATCATCACATTTTGTAAAATGTAAAATTATTATTTTATTTTTTGAAATTTAAAATGTGAAATTAATCAACAAGCTAATTTTCATTCTTCTTTTATATTTCATATATAAATTCAAGCAAGTAAAATAACATAAGATTAACTCGAAATTAAGTGAAAACTAATTGTTTTTATTGTTGTTGTTGTTATTATTATTATTTTTTCCTTATAACCTTGAAGGAGAGAAATGGTAGGGGATGTACCCTAAGCTAGAAGACAATGTGACTCCCATCAAGCACGGACCCGTACCAACCAATATGAGTTGTGGATTTTTCAATGGATTAAATTGGTGGGTCAATTTTTATGGCATTTATTGTTTCTAATCTTTTTCTTTCTTTCATGCTTCAATTTCATGTCAATTTGATGAATTATTGAATATGGTTATGCTTCACTATCCACCTATTTTATATGTATATTGATATACCTTTAAACCTAACTTTTAAACCAAAATATGAGGGTTGACCAAATTGCATTTCAATAATGGTAATTTAGAAATTGATCACCGTTATGATTTAGTGCTCAATAGAGTTTTGAGAGATTAATAAATTATGATTTTTTTAATAATAAAAATATTAGTTTAATCTATAGTAATCAACTATTTAAAATTAAATTTCTTACAAAAGAAAAAATTTATGATCAAATGTTATATGAGAGACGAATATCATGTATTTGAGACATTCATATATATATATATATATATATATATATATATTCAAAGAAATGAAAAGTGTATTTTATATTTATTTGTTTTGACTTATTAAAATAGAAATTCACTAACCTATTAAATTGTTTTGTTATATACTATATCACATAGATAAATTCAAATGTAATATTATATTTATTATTTGAATATTGGTTTAATCATTTAATTTTTTATTTTTTAGTTCAGAAATTTAATTCTAATATATATATATATATATGTGTGTGTATGTATGTATGTATAAATATATATATATGTATGTATGTATAATGTTTATTTATCTACATCTATATTTTCAAAAATCAAATTATATTTTAAAATTTTAAAAAACTTTTTTTAAAAATAAATTTGAATGCTTTCTTAACTGAAAAAAAATAAAACGGGAATTAATTTTCAAAAAGATTAAAGAGAAAAAAAAAATTAATAGTCATGACACGCAACTTACCTTATCTTCTATTATTAAAACAAAAAATAAAAAACAAAAAAACAAAACAAAATCAAACTAATATAAGAAATTCATGTGTTTATATACAAAATGATGATTTGACATTAGGATTGTTAGTTCTAAAATGATGTGAAATTTTGATTCATATTTAATCCTTAGCAAAATTATCAAAGTAGTAATTTCTATATAATCGTGATGTGGATTGATGTTTAATATTTAAATTGGCATATAATCCACTATTTATTTCACTTTTTTCACAAATTTCAATTACTAGTCATGTAAAATGAAAAGAAAAAAAAAAGATTTATTATGTCTAAATCTTATTCGACAGATTAAAAAAAAAAAAAAATCAATTATTCAACATTAGGATTTCTCGTCCAATGAAAAAATCATGTACGTTATTAAATCTCTCATTAATTTTATGAAATGTTATTGTTGTCTTGTTTCATTTCTATACATAAGTTCTTGAATTTACCACAATACTTCTCTTCTCGTTCATTGATATTATACATTTTATTATTTTTTTTTTAATCATC
Source organism: Sechiopsis laciniata (assembly GCA_037833695.1). NCBI lineage: Eukaryota > Viridiplantae > Streptophyta > Magnoliopsida > Cucurbitales > Cucurbitaceae > Sechiopsis > Sechiopsis laciniata. Next base: position 8,391,643 of record JBBMKA010000003.1, read on the forward strand.
ATTTTACTTTCCTTTTCTTTCTCTTCTCAATGTTTGTACTCTGGATTTTGAAATTTAATATAAAAGAACATCAACAGCTCTAATTTTCATGAAAATTGCAAAAATGATGTATGTGTTAAACTATGAAACATTTTATCCAAAACAACCTCTAACATTGTTAACAAAAATATGTCTAGGATAATTGTAACATATATGCCTCAACTTATTTTTAGAATGTTTACATAGCAATGATTCAAATTTACATCTGTTTATATTTATGTGGAGTGAAATATTACTACCATTAATAATCTAATTTATATTTTCTTGAATGTTTATCTCTTAAAATTTCTTAAATTCATATCTCCTACAAAAAAATCTCCTAAATTTAAAATAAATAAATAAATAAACACATATCTCATCTAAACTATGTATTCAAGGGAATAGAAAGAAAAATAAAAACTCTTGTCTAACAAAAAATTCTTTTGTTTGCTTCCGTAGACTATAACATGTATAAGCTAAATCTTCTTCTTCAATACTACATTCATGTATTTTTACGATATATAATATGATATTGATCGATGCTATAAAATTTTGGTTGTTATATACAATAAAAAGTATTAAGAAAAGAAACAAAAATATATATCATACCAAATGAAGTAAATATCTTTACTACATACTAACGAACTAATATGAAACTTTGATCACATTTTTAACCAAGTAAAAGTGAAATACCAGAACCTTTTGAAATTTGAAATCAATAAATGTTTTTTTTTTTTTTTTTTTGAGAAAAAATCAATAAATTTTTTTCTTTTGGAAGAAGAAACAAGAATGCCAATAGAATGATCCAATGGTGTTGTGAGAGAGGATAAAGTGTCAGTCAACATAGGGAAGTAGAAGCCATGGGGCTCCCATTCATTCAACTTTTTAGCTTCACAAGTAGACTTTCCCCCTTAGGCCTGCGATTCTCATACACCAAACAAAAATCATTTTAGTTTTATTTTTAAATTAAAAAATAAAAAATTCAATCTAAATTAATTGAATGGATTTTTTAATGTATAATAATAATAATAATAGCAAAATTCTATTAATAATAACATTTTAAAAGAAATTCATGCATAGCAGAAAATTAGGTCAACTTAGTAAAAAGACGAAAAAGTTCAGACACTTAATAACTTCAATCAATGCAATAAATATTTTTCAATCAACACATATATAGTTTTCAATGAATATCATAAACAGTTTTCAATCAGTGTCACATATAATTTTCAATAAGTATAGAAATCTCCAATCAGTGCCATAAATAGTCAAATCAATACAACAAATAGTTTTCGATGAAGAGACGACAGTGAATGACAAAATTAAAATATGAAAAGATTAAAAAAAGGACAAAATGTTGTTATAAATGAAATATTTATAAAAAATGTTATAAATAAAATAAACAACCAAAAAGTTACTACCTAAAACAAATTATCTTTATTAAATGGATCATTAGAAAAGAAAAAAAAAAGGTGTTTCAAAACAACTAACCACATACATGACTAAACATGTGATCTTAAATTAATCACCCTTTATTTTCCTTCCCTATTAATTATATAATATATAGAATCTTCCACTATACTAACATTCCATTTGATTTAGAGAGGGAAAGTGCCAAAAGAGAGAAGTTGGATTACTTTTCTTGTTCTTGTTCTTTTAAGTTCAACTATTATGGTAGTGGGTTCGCTTTAAAACTCATAATTTCTTGATCGTAGACACAATATATGTTAAATTATTGTTTTTAGTCATTCATGAGTTGGATTAAGTAACATATATTGTATTCACTTATTGGGTTAAAAGCTAATAGATGTTATTCTAAAAAAAAAAAAAAAAAGGTAATAGATGTTGCATTCAACTAAGTCAGGTTTGAATTGTTGAAGAAATGATAAGAGTATTTTAAAAATAAGAAAGAGAGATGAACAAACATGTAAAAAATAGATCTATAGCTGTTGTTTGAATAGATATTGACAAACTAAATTCATTTGATTAAAATATTATTTATTATCAATGTTTTGAACTATAATTAATAGCCAATAATAACACAGCTTTACTAAAAAAAACACAATACCAAAACTTTAATGACATCTTGTACAACTTAATAATTATGAGGTTACAAGTTCGAATCGTTTTTCTCCAATAATATTGTATAAAAAAACCATAATTAATAAATTAAAAAAAAAAAAAAAAACAAAGCATATATAATAAACAAAATAAAACTAACATTTTTTTGGGAGACCAAAATAATTTAAACCAATATTATTGAAGCATAAGTTATCTCATTGTTTATTTTGTTTGGGTTTATTAAGTGTGGGTATGAACCATGAAAGTTTTGTGGTGTTTATCTTATTGTGGAAACCATGTGATTGAACATGACATAGATCAAACACATCCTATGCCTAAAAAATCATTGCATCACACTCCTCTTTCATTTTTTGTTTGGTTAGGTTTCAATATTGCAAGAAATAGCTTATTAAAAAGATATATATCTGGGGAGTCTTTGTATATTTATTTAAAACTATATGTATGTATGTATGTATCAATGCATTTTGCATATTTGAGTAAAATATATAGTTTAAATTAACAAAAAAAAATGATGTAAACATTGTTTCTATTCTTTTCCCTTAAAGCTATTTCCAAAAAACTATGCTACCAAACATGTTTTCTTGTCTTAAAAAAACGAAAGAGAAAAAAATAATTCTTATATTTATATTACTGTCAAATGATTCCCAACTAGTGTATTATCTATTCAAATTAATTTTCTATATACCCAAATATGTGATGAGAGATGTTTTGATCTTTAACATTTACAGGCAAAATATCAACATATCTTCTTTTTTTTTTTTTTTTTTTTTTGAGTACATCAACATATCAATCTAAGTACAATATAGTAGGGGTGCACAAATAATCCGACAATCCGAGAAACCCGAACTAACCCAACTCAGGGTTGGATTGGGTTAAATATATAATTAGATTGGATTGGGTTCAAAATCATGAAACTTTCATGGGTTGGGTTGGGTCCAAGATTGACTTAAAATTAACTCAACCCAACCCGACCAACCAGAATTTATTATTTAATTTTTTTTACCTATAACATAATTATTATGTTATTTAATTATTTATATTATATGTATATGCCTATTTATTTTATTTAATTATTATTGCTAGACTTTTTATTTTTTAATATTTTTTAAACTTTAAATCTATTGATGAGGTTTTGAA